>NSJW01000408.1:48985-267382 GCA_019955255.1 Castanospermum australe | reverse complement strand
AAAAAAGGAAAAGGAGGAAGAAAAAAATTTTTAGAAAAAAAAACTATCTTCCCTCCCCATTCCCTTTGGAAGCTTTTTGGGGATAGTTTGGGATCACACAAACATCTCGTAGGCTCTCTCGATCATGACAACATTGTAAGTTGTCCGTTTGAGCCAGAAAGACAAAGATAGACCCCAATGGAACTAAACTTGTCTAAGGGAAATAATAACAAATAACCAACAATATTTCTCATCCTTGAACGCTTTGGGGAGAGCATGGTGTACACAAACATCTCAGGCCTCTCGAATCATGAAAACCCACTAAGTTTGTCTTTAACCAAAAATTGAAAGATAGACCAAAGGAAAAACTTTCAGCAAGAGAAACAACAACAATAACAAGACATACTCTATCCTTGATGCTTCAGGGAGAGCTGGGTCAGAAAAAACCTCTAGGCCTCTCGAAAGAAAACTGCTCAGTTTGCCGTTGACCAAATAGTCAAAGATGACCTAAATGAACCAAACTTTCGTCTAAAGAAACAAATAACAAGACATATTCTCATCCTTGATACTTTCGGGAGATCTTGGGTCACACAAACATCCTCTAGGCCTCTCGATCATGACAACTTTGTAAATTGTCCGTTTGACCAAAAAGTCAAAGATAGACCCAAAGGAGCCAAACTTTTGTCTAAGAGAAACAACAACGAAAAACAGATTATTCTCATCGCTTGAAGCTTTGGGGAGAGCATAGGGTCACACAAATCTCTAGGCCTCTTGAACCTAGAAAACTCTCTGAGTTTGCCATATAACAAAAAGTCAGATATAGACCAGAGGAACCAAACTTTCATCTAAGAGAAACAACAATTTCAACATACTCTCATCCATTTAAGCATTGGGGAGAGCTTGCGGTCACAAACATCCTTTAGGCTCTTGAATCACGAAAGCTCGCTAAATTTGTCCATTTACCAAAACTCAAGATAGACCAATGGAACTAACTTTCGTCTAAAAGAAACAATAACAATAACCAAGACATATTCTCATCCCTTGATGCTTTGGGGAGAGCTTGGGGTTCCACAACTCCTCTAACATCCTCAAAATTAAACATGCTAGGTTTTCGTTGGCATAAACTAGATTAATGAGATAGAACAAAGTAGCTAAGGACGAGACTGAAGAATTATAAACAATTCAGGCATGACTTTATGGAGAATCTAAGTCTACATGCTATATCAAATTTATAATTCAATATGCAGAATAGTAAACTCTGATTTGGCCTTCTTAGGCTGGGTGGTGAGTGCTGACATTCTGGCTCAAGTCACTGTCATATCCTTTCAGTTCGCTTCTTGTTGGTAACATTAATCCTCAAATTTGGCATATTATGTGGAACTGCTTGATGAATCTAAGAGTGGGGATGTGAACTTCACTTTTCGAATGTCTCAGGATCTCGTTCTCTGTGCTTTCTCTGCAACTTTTTGGATATGAAGGGCTCTCTAGGGACAGTAGAGGGATGGGGGTTTAGCATCATTTGCCTTGCTTTCAATGTTCTTTCTTGCATCAGTCTTCTTACTTTTCTTGGATCAGGTCGCTATAACTGCAGCTTGCTTGGGCTCTTTAGTTTGCTTGCCAGACTAAGGATATAGCACCTGGAATTACCCTTGATTGGGAATTGTCTGGAAGGAGAGAGTGTTAGATTCCGGGTTGGAGCATAGTTAGTGTGTTTGCTACTGCCATTGAGTTGTAAATCTTGAATGGAAGATGTTCTCTGCTGTGCAAACTGTTCGTTGCAAAGTGTTTTCAACCAACATCTTCAATGAGGACATTGTTATGTGTGCGTAGGCTGCTGTTGCACTGGCTTGGAGGTGCAGACTGGTTGAATTTTTGTGCTGTGGAAACTGGCCTATGTTGGTATTCGTGTAAATTCTGCTGGTTTGGTTTTGGGTTATGGTTCACATTAGTTTGATGATCTCTCCAGGCAGGATTATAAGTGTTTGAAATGATATGTTGTTGATCTCGTGGCTTTCAGGAGACTCTGCTGCCCGCTATTGAGGTCTGGAGAGTGCCTCATGTAGAGTTGGGCAGCATCAGTGGGTGTGGAGTGGATCAGAAAGATCACTGGTCCGCGTTATCTGTGGAGTGGAGACTGCACTGTTTGTGTCATTGCAAATGCCTTACTATGAGGTAATTATTCGTCTAGTCTATTTCAGTCCTCTGATGGTACTGACTGGAACTATTGCTGGTTTGGGCCTGTGATCTTGGACCTGGGGGTGTTGAATTGGAGAAACCTACTGTGGTTGCTCTAAGTGCTGAATTGGTTAGGAGTTACCTTGCATATTTGCTATCATTCTTTGCGCAGCAGTTTTATCAACAAAGCTCCACCATGAGCTGCATCCACCATAATTTTCTGTACCATAGAGTTAACAGCCTTCAATAGAGTATACTATCAGACAATGATCAGATATCTGGTGGTAGTGGAAAGCTTGCACATAGCTCTTGAACCTCTCCCAGTATTCATATTAATTCTCTTCCATTGCTTGCCTATGCCACATATTCTTTCTGATTGCATAGCGGATTTTGAGGCTAGGAAAAACTTCTCCAGAAATAATTCTTCATGTCATTCAGGCCATCCCCAAATGGGAAAATTTGAAAGAAAGGGGGTTGAAGGTAGTAACGTCCTTAGCCTCCATCTAGAGGAAGGAAAGCTCTCAATTTAATTGTCCTCAATCAACTCTTGTGGTTTCATTGTGCGGCACAAACAATGGACATCCTCAATGTTATGTGATCTCACCCGCAGACTCATAACTGGAGCAAATGGATAAACCAGATTTTAAGCTAAGTCAGCATCAAAATCGGATATTGGGTGCCATGGTTGATAGTTAACGTAGGTGCGCCATTCCTTTAAAGTTGTAATGTATCCATGCTCTCAGAGTAATGAACACACTCAGAAATAAGTAAAATTACATATTGAAGAAAAACTAGAAAAATTAATAGATGGAACAGAATCAGAATGCTGAATATGCTCAAACTTATGATCAAATTCAGTAACAATTCTATGACTTAGCCTAGAAGCCCTTCTAATAACATGCAATGTTCTCTCTATTTCAGGATCAAAAGTAATCAGGTATGTGTATTGCTACTACTCTGTCATAACGCATAAGCATAACGGAAACCTAATAGCATACAAATATATAACTACATAAGAAATTAGCCAAATAAAATCGAAATTATCAATGAATTAAAAATTATGGGACACATAGTAATATAAATATATTTTTGATTTCTGTAATTATTGCATTTTAAAAATAAAAAGTGGCTAAAGATGGAATTTGACAAGAAAATCATACAGTGAGGAATTTCTAGATTTGACCCAGATTAACCTTTAGGGTTGTTTGCTCAGGATGGTGATAAACTTTGATAGCCCAAGCTCAGCATAACTCTACAGTTGTCCAATTATGTGAAACTTCAACACTAAAGCTACTCTATTATCATGTGTGGGAAAAGGAAAAAATGAAGCGCTACTCTACTGTTAATGCAATAATCGAGATAAAAGAACAATGCCAAAATTCCCAGAGCGCCAAAATTTGACGTGACTGTCGAACCACAAATTAACAGCTTAAATAAATAGTAAAAAACCTGAATCGTCTCCCAAGGAATTTGCATAGGACTAAATAATCAATTGAAAAACAGAACTAAATAGGGTTTTTATTTCATTAATAATAAGTATAAAACGAAATAGAGCAGAGTAACGAATAACATTTAAAAGAAATCAACACCGAATTAGGTTTAAAACATCCGCATGTAAAATTACTGAATTTATGGTTGCCCTAACAATGGATCTTGCATTCATAAGGAACTTTACTAGACAATCACATGCTTAATAAACGTTGGCGGTCACTATGCCATGACAGGTTATTCAATTGATTTAGATCCCTTGGTAACACCTAAATAAATGATTTATCCTTCCCGATGATAAATACTAATCATAACACCCCTCAATTCAACTTACACATCGTGTTGCCAATCAACACAGACTCACCATGGGTCATTAAACGAAAGTTTGCTACCATGGCTGTGCATAAACAGAAACAGAAAAAGAAAGAAAAGAAGAAGAGAGACGTTAGACAATTTCATCAACAATAAAGATTTGTTCGGTTGCCTAACTGCTATTTAAACTAAATAAACCAGGTCAGGGGCTCAAAACGGGCAAATTACAGACTAATGGCTTTGGCCAAGTAATTGGTCCTAATTCAAAATTAGCCAATTAACTAACATAGATCAATCTTGCTGATTGCTCAATTTGACTATCTGTCTGATTTAGCCTTAACCTCTAAATTTGAGCCTTTGATAATTAAAACGAAGAAAATGAGTTAATCGAATACCTAACAAAAGTTGATCAAAATACTGATAGTATTGAAAATTACAAAATAAATCCAATTAAAACCCCAAAGTCCAATTTAGACAAAAAACTATTAATTACACACTAAACAGCCCTAAAATCATTATTCTACTCCCTTGAAGATATAAGGAGAGCTTGGAGTCCCACAAACATCCTCTATGTCCTATCGAATCACGAAAACTTGGCTAGGTTTGTTCGTTTGACCATAAAAGTCCAAAGTTAGACTAAAAGGTAACCAAGACTTTCATATTATAGATAAACAACAACGAATAACCAAGACATTATTCTCATCCCATTGATAGCTTTAGGGGAGAGCTTGGGGTCACACAAACATTCTCTAGGCCTTTCGAATCACGAAAACTTGCTTAGAGTTCGTCCGTTTTACTAAAAAGTCAAAGACTTAGACTAAAAGGAAGCAAACTATTGTCTAATGGATAAACAATAACGAAATAACCAAGATATATTCTCATCCCTTAAAACTTTAGAGAGAAGACAACAACAAATAACCAAGACATATTCTCAACCATTGAAGCTTTGGGGAGAGTTAGATATCACACAAACATCCTTCTAGGCCTCTCGAATCACGAAAACTAGCTTAGGTTTGTCCGTTTGACTAAAAAGTCAAAGATAAAAAAAAGGAAGGAAACTTTCGTCTTAAGAGAAATAACAACAAATAACCAAGACATATTCTCATCCCTTGAAGCTTTGTGGAGAGCTTGGGGTCACACGAACATCCTCACTAGGCCTCTCGAATCATTAAAAAACTAGTTAGGTTTGTCTGTTAGACGAAAAAGCCAAAGATAGACCAAAAGGAAGCAAACTTTTTTCTAAGAGAAACAACAACGAAATAATCAAAGACATATTCTCATCCCTTGAAGCTGTGGGGAGAGCTTGGGGTCACACAAACATCCTCCAAGTCCTCTCAAATCATGAAAACTTGCTAATTGTTCGTCCATTTGACCATAAAAGTCAAAGTTAGGCTAAAAGGAAGCAAACTTTCATCTAAGATAAACAACAACAAATAACTAAGATAAATTTTTCTCATTCCCTTGAAG
The DNA here is from genome assembly GCA_019955255.1 of Castanospermum australe. Taxonomy (NCBI): domain Eukaryota; kingdom Viridiplantae; phylum Streptophyta; class Magnoliopsida; order Fabales; family Fabaceae; genus Castanospermum; species Castanospermum australe. The sequence goes on along the minus strand of NSJW01000408.1, from coordinate 261,961 downwards.
CTTTGGGGAGAGCATTTGGGGTCACACAAACATCCTCAAGGCCTCTCGAATCACTGAAAACTAGCTAGGTTTGTCCGTTTGACCACGAAAGTCAAAGATAGACCAAAAGGAAGAGAAACTTTCGTCTAAGAGAAACAACAACGAATAATCCCAAGACATATTCTCATTCCCTTGAAACTTTGGAGAAGAGCTTGAGGTCACATAAACATCCTCTAGGCCTCTCGAATCACAAAAACTTGCTAAGTTTGTCCGTTTAACCATAAAACTCAAAGTTAGACTAAAAGGAAGCCAAACTTTCGTCCATGAGACGCAACAACGATATAACCAGGACTATATTCTCATCCCCTGAAACTTTGGGGAGAGCTTGGGGTCACTCACACATCCACTAGGCCTCTTGAATTACAAAAACTTTCTATTTTGTCAGTTTGACAAAAAAGTAAAAGAATGACCAAAATGAACTAAACTTTCGTCTAAGAGAAACAACAAACGAATAACCAAGACATATTCTCATCCCTTCAAGCTTTGGGAAGAGGTTGGGATCACACAAATATCCTATACGGCCTCTCGAATCATAAAAACTTGCAAAGTTTGTCTGTGTCCAAAAATTCAATTATAGACCATATGAAGGCAAACTTTCGTCTAAACGAAAGACAACAACGAATAACTAAGACATATTCTCATACCTTGATGGTTTGGGGAGAGCTTGGGGTCACACAAATATCCTCTAGGCCTCTCGAATAACGAAAATTGTTTAGGTTTCTCTATTTGACCTAAAAGTCAAAGATAGACCAAAAGGAAAGCAAACTTTTTTCTAGGAGAAACAATAACAAATAACCAAGACACATTCTCATCCCTTGAAGCTTTGGAAAAAGCTTGGGGTCACACAAACATCCTCTAGGCCTCTCGAATCACAAAAACTTGCAAAGTTTGTCTGTTTGACCATAAAGTGCAAGTTAGACTAAAAGGAAGCAAACTTTCATCTAAGATAAAACAACAACAAATAACTAAGACATATTCTGATCCCTTGAAGCTTTAGGGACAGCTTAGGTCATACAAACATCCTCTAGGTCTGTCGAATAACAAAAACACGATAAGTTTGTCCGTTTGACTAAAAAGTCAATGATAGACCAAAAGAAAGTCAAACTTTCGTCTAAGAGAAAAACAACAACGAATAACCAAGACATATTTTCTCATCCCTTGCAAGCTTTAGGGAGAGCTTGGGGTCACACTAAACATTCTCTAGGCCTCCCGAATCACGAAAACTAGCTTGATTTGTTCGTTTGACCAAAAAGTCAAAGATAGACTAAAAAGAAGCAAACTTTTGTCTAAGAGAAACAACAACGTAAATAACCAAGACATATTCTCATCCCTTGAAGCTTTGGGGAGAGCTTGGGGTCACACAGAACATCCTCTATGGCCTCTCGAAATCACAAAAACTCACTAAGTTTGTCCATTTGACTAAAAAGTCAAAGATTAGATCAAAAGGAAGCAAACTTTCGTCTAAGATAAACAACAACGAATAACCAAGACATATTCTCATCCCTTGAAAGCTTTGGGGAGAGCTTGGGGTCACACAAACATCCTCTAGGCCTCTTGAATCACTGAAAACTTAGTTAGGTTTGTCCGTTTGACTAAAAAGTCAAAGATAGAACCAAAAGGAAGGAAACTTTTGTCTAAGAGAAACAATAACGAATAACTAAGACATATTCTCATCCCTTAAAACTTTGGGGAGAGCTTGGGGTCACACAAACATCCTCTAGACCTCTCAAATCACGAAAACTCGCTAAGTTTGTCTGTTTGACCTAAAAGTCAAAGATTAGAAAAAAGGAAGGAAACTTTCATCTAAGAGAAACAATAACAAATAACTAAGACATATTCTCATCCCTTGAAGCTTTGTGGAGAGCTTGGGGCCACACAAACATCCACTACGCCTCTCGAATCAGGAAAACTAGTTAGGTTTGTCCGTTAGATGAAAAAGCCAAAGATAGACCAAAATTAAACAAACTTTTGTCTAAGAAAAACAACAACAAATAATCGAAGACATATTCTCATCCCTTGAAGTAATGGGGAGAGCTTGGGGTAACACAAACATCCTCTTGGCCACTCGAATCATGCAAAAACTTGCTATGTTTGTCCGTTTAAACATAAAATCAATGTTTAGCTAAAAGGAAGCAACCTTTCATTTAAGATAAACAACAATAAATAACCAAGACATATTCTCATTCCTTGAAGCTTAAGGGAGAGCATTGGGGTCACACAAACATCCTTTAGGCCTCCCGAATCACGAAAACTAGCTAGGTTTGTTTGCTTGAGCAAAAAGTCAAAGATATAAAAAAAGGAGGGAAACTTTCATCTAAGAGAAACAACAACGAATAACCCGAACTTATTCTCATATGTTGATGCTTTGGGGAAAGCTTTGGGTCACACAAACATGCTCTAGGTTTCTCGAATCGTGAAAACTTGCTATATTTGTCTGTTTGACAAAAAACTCAAAGATAGACCCAAAAGGAACGAAACTTTCTAGTAAGATAAACAACAATGAATAACCAAGGACATATTCTCATCCCTTCAAGTTTTGGGAAGAGGTTGGGGTCACACAAACATCCTCTAGGTCTCTCGAATCCACAAAAACTTGCAAAGCTTTGTCCGTTTAAGTCCAAAAAGTCAATGATTAGACTAAAAGAAAGCAAACATTTCGACCTAACGATAAACGAACAACGAATAACTAAGATATATTCTCATCCCTTGATGCTTTAGAGGAGAGCTATGGGTCACACAAACATCCTCTTAGGCCTTCTCGAATCAACGAAAAATTTGTTAAGGTTTCTCCGTTTGACCAAAAAGTCAAATATAGACCCAAAGGAAGCCAAACTTTCATTCCTAAGAGAAACAACAACAAATAACCACAGACATATTCTCATCCCTTGATAGCTTTGGGAAAGAGCTTTGGGGTCATGTAAACATCCTCTAGGCCTCCTCGAATCACAAAAACTTGCTAATGTTTGTCCGTTTGACTATAAAGTTCAAAGTTAGACTAAAAGGAAGGAAACTTTCATCTAAGATAAACAACAAATGAATAACTAAGACATATTCTCAACCCTTGAAGCTTTGGGGATAGCTTTAGGGTCACACAAACATCCTTCTAGGTCCTCTCGAATCACAAAAACTCGCTATGGTTTGTCCCGTTTTAACTAAAAAGTCAATGATAGACCAAAAGGAAGCAAAATTTCATTCTAAGAGAAAAAGCAACGAATAACTAAGACATATTCTCATCCACTGAAGCTTTACGGAGAGCTTAAGGGTCCGCACAAACATCCTCTAGGCCTTTCGAATCATGAAAACTAGCTTTGGTTTGTCTGTTTGACCTTAAAGTCAAAGATTAGACTAAAAACAAGCAAACTTTTGTCTAAGAGAAACAAACAACGAATAACCAAGACATATTCTCATGTCTTGAAGCTTTGGGGAGAGCTGAGAGTCACACAGTCATTCTCTAAACATCTCGAATCACGAAAAGTCACTTGGTTTGCCTGTTTAACCAAAGAGTCAATGATAGAAAAAAAGGAAGGAAACTTTCGTCTAAGAGAAACAACAACAAATAACCAACACATATTCTCATCCCTTGAAACTTTGGGGGGAGCTTGAGATGACACAAACATCCTCCAAGCATCTCAAATCACGACAACTTGCTAAGTTTATCCGTTCGACCATAAAGTCAAAGTTCGACTAAAATGAAGCAAACTATCATCTAAGAAAAATAACAACGAATAACCAAGACTTATTATATTCCCTTGAAGCTTTGGGCAGAGCTTGAGGTTACACAAACATCCCCTAGGCCACTCGAATACCCCAAACTCATTAGGTTTGTCCGTTTGACTAAAAAGTCAAGGATAGACAAAAAGGGAGGAGAGCTTGGGGTCACACAAACATTCTTTAGGCTTCTCCAATCACAAAAACTTTAAGTTCATCCTTTTGACCATAAAATTTATTGTTAGACTAAAAGAAAACAAACTTTCATCTAAGATAAATAACAACGAATACCCAAGACATATTCTCATCCCTTGTGCATTGGGGAGAGCTTTGGGTCAAATAGACATCCTCTAGGCCTATCAAATCGCAAAAACTTGCTGGGTTCTTTCGTTTGACCATAAAGTTAAAGTTAGACTAAAAGGAAACAAAGTTTCGTCTAAGATAACAACAAATAACCAAGTCTTATTCTCAACCCACCAAGCTTTGGGCCGAGCTTGGGATCAAACAAACATCCTCTAGGTCTCTCGAATCACCAAAACTTGGTAAGTTTGTCTGTTTGACTAAAAAGTCAAAGATAAACTAAAAGGAACCAAACTTTCATCTTTAAGAGAAACAATAACTAATAACCAAGACATATTCTCACCCCATCAAGCTTTGGGGAGTGCTTGGGGTCAAACAAATATCCTTTAGATCTTTCAAATCACAAAAACTCGCTAAGTTTGTCCGTTTGACTAAAAAGTCAATACTAGACAAAAAGGAACCAAACTTTCACCTAAGAGAAACAATGATGAATAGCCATTACATATTCTCATCCCTTGAAGCTTTGGTGAGAGCTTAGGGTCACACAAACATCCTCTAAGCCACTCGAATCACGAAAACTTGCTAGGTTTGTCCTTTTGAAAAAAAAGTCAAAGATAGACAAAAAGGGAGGAAACTGTAGTCTAGGTGAAACAATGACAAATAACCCAGACATATTCTCATCCCTTGAAGCTTTGAGAAGACCTGGGGGTGACACAAACATCCTCTAGGCCTCTCGAATCACGACAACTCACTAAGTTTGTCTGTTTGACCAAAAAGTCAAGAGATAGAGCAAATGGAGCTAAACTTTCGTCTAAGAGAAACAACAACAAATAACCAAGACATATTCTCATCTCTTGAAGTTTTGGGAAGGGCTTGGGGTTACATAAATATCCTGTAGGCCACTTGAATCTCAAAAACTCGCTAGGTTTGTCCATTTGACCAAAAAGTCAAAGATAGACAAAAAGAAACTATACTTTTGTCTAAGTGAAATAACAACGAATAACCAACACAAATTCTCCTCCCTTGCAGCTTTGGGGAGAGCTTGGGGTGACACAAACATCGTTTAGGCCTCTCGAATCACTAAAACTTGCTTCGTTTGTCTGTTTGACCAAAAAGTTAATGATAGACTAAAAGGAATGAAACTTTCATCTACGATAAACAAGAACGAATAACCAAGACATGTTCTCATCCGTTGAAGCTTTGGGGAGACCTTGGGATCACACAAACATCCTCTAAGCCTCTCGAATCATGAAACTTGCTAAGTTTGTCCGTTTCACCATAAAGTCAAAGTTAAGCTAAAAGAAAGCAACCTTTCGTTTATGAAAAACAAACAACGAATGACCAAGACATATTCTCATCTCTTGAAGCTTTGAGGAGAGCATAGCATCACACAAACGTCCTCTTGGCCTCTCAAATCACGAAAACTCGCTAGATTTGTCCGTTTGACAAGAAGTGAAAGGTAGACCAAAAGGAACCAAACTTTTGTCTAGGGCTTGAAGCACTGGAGAGGTTGAGCTCAAATAAGCATCCTCTAGGTCTCTCAAATCACAAAAACTCACTAAGTTTTTTCTGTTTGACCAACAAGTCAAAGATAGACCAAAAGGAAGCAAAACTTTTGTCAAAGGCAAATAACAACGAATAACTAAGACATATTCTCATCCCTTGAAGCTTTGGGGAGAGCTTGGGGTCACACAAACATCCTCTAAGCCTCTCAAATAACAAAAACTTGCTAAGGTCATCCATTTGACCATAAAATTCAAAGTTAGACTACATGGAAGCAAACTTTGATCTAAGACAAACAACAACGAATAACCAAGACGTTCTCATCCCTATAAGTTTTGAAGTAGAGCTGAATCACAAAAACTTGCTAACATTGTCCGTTTGAACAAAAAGTCAATCCTAGACCCAAGGGAACCACTCTTTAGAGCTGAATCACGAAGCTTTGACGAGAGCTTGGGGTCACATAAACATCCTTTAGGCCTCTCGAATCACAAAAACTTGCTAAGTTTGTCTGTTTGACTATAAAGTGAAAGTTTAGACTAAAAGGTAGCAAACTTTCGTCTAAGATAAGCAACAACGAATAATCAGGACATATTCTCATCTCTTGAAATTTTGGGGAGAGCTTGGGGTCACACAAACATCCTCTAGGCTTCTCAACTCATGAAAACTTGCTATGTTTGTATGTTTGACCAGCAAGTCAAAGGATGACCAAAAGGAAGCAAACTTTTGACTAAGAGAAACAACAACGAATAATCAAGATATATTCTCACCATTTGAAGCTTTGGGGAGAGTTTGGGGTCACAGAAACATCATCTAGGCCACTCGAATCACAAAAACTTGCTAGGTTTGTTTGTTTGCCCCTAAAGTCAAAGATAGAACAAAAACAACTAAACTTTTGTTAAAGAGAAACAAGCACCAATAACCAAGACATATACTCATCCCATCATGCTTTGGGGAGAGCTTGGGGTCAAACAAACATCCACTAGTTCTCTCGAATAACAAAAACTCACTAATTTATCTATTTCATCAAAAAGTCAATACAAGACAAAAAGGAACCAAACTTTTATCAAAGATAGACAACAACAAATAACCAAGACATATTCTCATCCCTTGAAGTATTGGGGAGAGCTTGGGATCAAACAAACATCCTCTAGGCCACTTTTACCACGAAATCTAGTTAGGTTTGTCTGTTTGACCAAAAAGTCAATGATAGGCCAAAGGAACCAAACATTCGTCTAAGAGAAACAACAACAAATAATTGGGATATATTATCGTCCCTTATAGCTTTGGGGAGAGCTTGGGGTCACACAAACATCCTGTAGGCCTCTCAAATTATAAAAACTCGCTAGGTTTGCCTATTTGATCAAAAAGTCAAAGATAGACAAAAAGGAAGGAAACTTTCGTCTAAGAGAAACAAGAATAAATAACCAAGACAATACTCATCCTTTGAAGCTTTGGGGAGAGCTTGGGATCACAAAAACATCCTCTAGGCCTCTCGAATCATGAAAACTCACTAAGTTTATCCCTTTGACTAAAAAGTCAAAGATAGACCAACAGGAACCAAACTTTCGTCGAAGAAAAAAAATATCGAATAGCCAAGATATATTATCATCCTTTCAAGCTTTAGGGAGAGCTTGGGTTCACCGAAACATCTTTCAGGTCTCGCGAATCACAAAGACTCGCCAAGTTTGTCTGTTTGACCAAGAAGACAAACATAGACCAAATGGAAGCAAACTTTTATCTAAGAGAAACAACAATGAATAACTAAGACATATTCTCACCCATTGAAGGTTTGTGAAGAGGTTAGGGTGTCACAAACATCCTCTAGGCTTCTCGAATCACAAAAACTTGCTAAGTTCATTTGTTTGACCGTAAAATTCAAAGTTAGACTAAAAGGAAGCAAACTTTCATCTAAGATAAGCAACAACGAGTAACCAAGACATATTCTCATCCCTTGAAGTGTTGGGGAGAGCTTGGGGCCACACAAACATCCTCTAGGCCTCTCGACTCAAAAAAACTTGCTAAGTTCATCTGTTTGACATTAAAGTTAATTTCGACAAAAAGGAAGCAAACTTTCATCTAAGAAAAGAAACAACAAATAACCAAAACATATTCTCATCCCTTAAAACTTTGGGGACAGCTTGGGGTGGCACAAACATTCTTTAGGTCTACCGAATCATAAAAACTTGCTACGTTTATCTATTTGACCAAAAAGTCAATGTTAGACTAATAGGAACCAAACTTTCATTAAAGATAGACAACAACGAATAACCAAGACATATTCTCATCCCTTAAAGTTTTGGGGAGAGCTTGGTGTTACACAAACATCCTTTAAGTCAATCTAATCACAAAAACTAGCAAAGTTTGTCTGTTTGACTTAAAAGTCAATGCTAGATCAAAAGGAACCAAACTTTCATCTAAGATAAACATCAACGCATAACCAAGACATATTCTCATCCCTTGAAGCTTTGAGGAGAGCTTGGGGTCACACAAATATCCTCTAGGCCTCTTGAATCACAAAAACTCGCTAAGTTTGTCCATTTGACCATAAAGTAAAAGATAGAACAAAAGGAAGCAAACCTTGGTCTAAGAGAAACAACAACGAATAATCAAGACATATTTTCACCGCTTGAAGCTTTGGGGAGGGCTTGGAGTTACACAAACATCCTCTAGGCCTCTTTAATCACAAAAACTTGGTAAATTCGTTCGTTTGACCATCAAGTCAAAATTAGACTAAAAGGAAGCAAACATTCGTCTAAGATAAATAACAACAAATAACCAAGACATATTCTCATCCTTTGATGTTTTGGGGACAGCTTGGGGTCACACAAACATCCTCTAGGCTACTCAAATCACGAAAACTTGCTAGGTTTGTCCGTTTGACCAAAAAGTAAAAGATAGACAAAAGGGAATGAAAGTTTTGTCTACGAGAAACAACAACGAATAACCAAGACATATTCTCATCCCTTGAAGCTTTTGGTCACACAAACACCTCTAGACCTCTCGAATCATGAAAACTCGTTGAGTTCGTCTGTTTGACCAAAAAGTCAAAAATTGGCCAAAAGGAACTAAACTTTCATCTAAGAGAAACAACTACAAATAACCAAGACATATTCTCATCCCTTCAAGCTTTGGAGGGATCTTGGGGTCACAGAAACATCCTCCAGGTCCCTCGAATCATAAAAACTTGCTAAGGTTGTCTGTTTCACCAAGAAGTCAAAGGTAGACCGAAAGGAAGCAAAAATTTGTCTAAGAGAAATAACAACGAATAACCAAGACATATTCTCATCCCTTGATGCTTTGGGGGATCTTGGGGTCACACAAACATCCACGAGGCCTCTCATATCCCCAAAACTTGCTAGGTTCGTCTGATTGACCATAAAGTCAAAGCTAGATTAAAATGAAGTAAACTTTCGTCTATGATAGACAACAACGAACAACCAAGGCACATTGTCATCCCTTGAAGCTTTGAGGAGAGCTTGGGGTCACACAAATAAATAACCAAGACAGCAACAAATAACCAAGATATATTCTCATGCCTTGAAGCTTAGGAGAAAGCTTGGAGTCACACAAACATCCTCTAGGCCCCTCCATTCACAAAAACTTGGTAAGTTCGTCCTTTTGACCATAAAATTCACTGTTAGACTAAAAGAAAGCAAACTTTCATCTAAGATAAATAACAATGAAAACCCAAGACATATTGTCATCCCTTGTGCTTTGGTGAGAGCTATGGGTCACACAGACATCCTCTAGGCCTATCAAATCACAAAAACTTGCTAGGTTCTTTCGTTTGACCATAAAGTTAAAGTTAGACTAAAAGGAAACAAACTTTCGTCTAAGATAACAACAAATAACCAAGTCATATTCTCAACCCATCAAGCTTTGGGAAGAGCTTGGGGTCGAACAGACATCCTCTAGGTCTCTCGAATAACAAAAACTCGGTAAGTTTGCCCGTTTAACTAAAAAGTCAAAGATAGACTAAAAAAAAAACTAAACTTTTCATCTTTAAGAGAAACAATAACTAATAACCAAGACATATTATCACCCTATTCAAGCTTTGGAAGGAGTTTGCTTGGGGTCAAACAAAGATGCTTCCTAGATCTTTCAAATCACAAAAACTTGCTAAGTTTGTCCGTTTGACTAAAAAAGTCAATACTAGACAAAAAGGAACCAAACTTTCACCTAAGAGAAACAATGACGAATAGCCATGACATATTCTCATCCCTTGAAGCTTTGGTGAGAGCTTAGGGTTACACAAACATCATCTAAGCCACTCGAATCACGAAAACTTGCTAGGTTTGTCCTTTTAAAAAAAAAGTCAAAGATAGACAAAGATGGAGGAAACAATCTTTCGCTAGGTGAAACAATAACAAATAACCTAGACATATTCTCATCCCTTGAAAGCTTTGGGAAGAGCTAGGGGGTGACACAAACATCCTCTATAGGCCTCTCGAATCATGACAAAACTCACTAAGTTTGTCTGTTTGACTAAAAAGTCAAAGATAGACCAAAAGGAATAAACTTTCGTCAATGAGAAACAACAACAATTAACCAAGACATATTCTCATCTCTTGAAGCTTTGGGGAGGGCTTGGGGTTACACAAATATCCTGTAGACCACTTGAATCTCAAAAACTTGTTAAGGTCACACAGGCATCCTCTAGGTTTCGAATCACAAAAACTGTAACTTGTCTGTTTGACCAAAAAGTCAAATATAGACAAAAAGAAAACTATACTTTCGTCTAAGTGAAATAACAACGAATAACCAACACAAATTCTCATCCCTTGCAGCTTTAGGGAGAGCTTGGGGTGACATAAACATCGTTTTGGCCTCTCAAATCACTAAAACTTGCTACGTTTGTCCGTTTGACCAAAAATTCAATGATAGACTTGAAGCTTTGGGGAGACCTTGGGATCACATAAATATCCTCTAGGCTTGTCGAATCATGAAAATTGCTAAGTTTATCCATTTGCCCATAAAGTCAAAGTTAAGCTAAAAGAAAGCAACCTTTCGTCTACGAAAAACAACAACGAATGACCAAGACATATTCTCATTCATTGAAGCTTTGGGGAGAGCATAGGGTCACATAAACGTCCTTTTGGCCTCTCAAATCACGAAAACTCGCTAGATTTGTCCGTTTGACAAGAAGTGAAAGGTAGACAAAAAGGAACCAAACTTTTGTTTAAGAGAGACAACAACGAATAACCAAGACATATTCTCATCGCTTGAAGCACTGGAGAGCTTGGCCTCAAACAAGCATCCTCTACGTCTCTTGAATCACAAAAACTCGCTAAGTTTTTCTGTTTGACCAACAAGTCAAAGATAGACCAAAAGGAAGCAAACTTTTGTGAAAGGCAAACAACAACGAATAACTAAGATATATTCTCATCCCTTGATGGTTTGGGGAGAGCTTGGGGTCACACAAATATCCCCTAAGCCTCTTGAATCACAAAAACTGGCTAAGTTCATCCATTTGACCATAAAATTCGATGTTAGACTACAAGGAAGCAAACATTGATCTATAAGACAAACAACAACGAATAACCAGGACGTTCTCATCCCTATAAGCTTTGAATGGAGCTGGAGGTCACACAAACATCCTCTAGGTCTCTCTAATCACAAAAACTTGCAACATTGTCCGTTTGAACAAAAAGTCAATGCTTGACCCAAGGGAACCACTCTTTCGTCTAAGATAAACAACGACGAATAACCACGAAATATTCTCTTTTTTTGAAGCTTTGGGGAGAGCTTGGGGTCACACAAACATCCTCTAGGCCTCTTGAATAACGAAAACTCACAAAGTTTGTCTGTTTGACTAAAAAGTTAAAGATAGACCAAAAGGAAGCAAACTTTCATCTAAGAGAAATAACAACGAACAATTAAGATATATTCTCTTCATTTGAAGCTTTGGGGAGAGCTTGGGGTCACATAAACATCCTTTAGGCCTCTCGAATCGCGAAAAACTTGCTAAGTTTGTCTGTTTGACTATAAAGTGAAAGTTTGACTAAACGGTACCAAACTTTCGTCTAAAATAAACAACAACGAATAACCAAGGCATATTCTCATCCCATAAAGCTTTGGGGAGTGCATAGGGTCACACAAGGATCCTCTAGGCCTCTCGAATCACGAAAAGTCGTTAGGTTTGTTCGTTTCACCAAAAAGTCAAAGATAGATAAAAAGGCAGCAAACTTTCGTCTAAGATAAATAACAACAAATAACCAAGACATATTCTCATCCTTTGAAGTTTTGGAGAGTGCTTGGGGTCACACAAACATCTTCTACGTCTCTCGAATCACAAAAGCTCGCTAAGTTTGTCTGTTTGGCCAAAAAGTCAATGTTAGACCAAAGGGAATCAAACTTTCGTCTAAGATAAGCAATAACGAATAACCAGGACATATTTTCATCCCTTGAAGTTGTGGGGAGAGCTTCGGGTCACACAAACCTCCTAGGCCTTTCGAATCACGAAAACTTGCTCAGTTTGTATGTTTGACCAGCAAGTCAAAGAACGACCAAAAGGCAGCAAACTTTGGACTAAGAGAAACTACAACGAATAATCAAGACATATTCTCATCGTTTGAAGCTTTGGAGAGAGCTTGGGATCACAAAAATATCCTCTAAGCCACCTGAATCACAAAAACTTACAAGGTTTGTCCCTTTAACCCTAAAGTCAATGATAGAACAAAAGGAACCAAATTTTTGTCAAAGAGAAAAAAGCACCAACAACCAAGACATGTACTCATCCCATCAAACTTTGAGGGGAGCTTGGGGTCAAGCAAACATTCTCTAGTTCTCTTGAATCACAAAAACTCACTAATTTGTCCGTTTCACCAAAAAGTCAATACAAGACAAAAAGGAACCAAACTTTTATCAAAGAAAGACAACTAATAATCAAGGCGTGTTCTCATCCCTTGAAGTATTGGGGAGAGCTTGGGATCACACACACATCCTCTCGGCCAATTGAATAACGAAAACTAGTTAGGTTTGTCCGTTTGACCGAAAAGTCAATGATAGACCAAAAGGAACAAAATATTCGTCTAAGAGAAATAACAACAAATAACTGAGATATATTATCATCCCTTAAAGCTTTAGGGAGAGCTTGGGGTCACACAAACATCCTCTAGGCCTCTTAAATCACAAAAACTCACTAAGTTTGCCTATTTGACTAAAAAGTCAAAGATAGACAAAAAGGAAGGAAACTTTCGTCTAAGAGAAACAATAATGAATAACCAAGATATATTCTCATCCCTTGAAGTTTTGGGGAGAGCTTGGGGCCACACAAACATTCGATAGGCCTCTCGAATCAAAAAAACTTGCTAAGTTCATCTGTTTGACATTAAAGTTAAGTTAGACAAAAAGGAAGCAAACTTTCATCTAAGAAAAGCAACAACAAATAACCAACACATATTCTCATCAATTGAAGCTTTGGGGACAGCTTGGGGTCGCACAAACATCCTTTAGGCTTCTTAAATCACGAAAACTTGCAAGGTTTGTCAATTTGACCACAAAGTCAAAGATAGACAAAAAGGATGGAAACTTTCGTCTAAGAGAAACAATAACGAAGAACCAAAACAAATTCTCATCCCTTCAACCTTTGAGGAATGTTGGCAACACACAAACATCCTCTTGGCCTCTCGAATCATGAACACTTGATAAGTTCATCCGTTTGACCCCAAAGTCAAAGTTAGACCAAAAGGAACTAAACTTTTATCCAAGATAAACAACAACAAATAACCAAAACACATTCTCATCATTTGAATCTTTTGGGGAGAACTTAGGGTTACACAGATATCCTCTAGGCCTCTCGAATCACGAAACTCTCGAAGTCTATCCGTTTGACCAAAAAGATAAAGATAGACCAAAAGGAACTAAACTTTCATCTAAGTGAAACAACAATGAATAACCAAGACACATTCACATCCTTTCAAGCTTTGGGGAGCATTTGGGGTCAGATAAAGATCCTCTTGGTCTCTCAAATCACAAAAACTTGCTATGTTTGTCCATTTGAATAAAAAGTCAAAGATAGACAAAATGGTGGAAACTTTCGTCTAAGAGAAACAACAACGAATAACCAAGACATATTCTCATCCCTTCAAGCTTTGGGGAGCGCTTGGTGCCACACAAACATCCTCTAGGTCTCTCAAATCACAAAAGCTGGCTAAGTTTGTCTGTTTGACCAAAAAGTCAACGATAGACTAAAGGAACCAAACTTTCATCTAAGATAAACAACAACGAATAACCAGGACATATTCTCATCCCTTGAAGCTTTGGGGAGAGCTTCGAGTCACACAAACATCCTTTAGGTCTCTTGAATCACAAAATCTGGCTATGTTTGTCCATTTAAATAAAAAGTCAAAGATAGACAAAAAAGATGGAAACTTTCGTCTAACCGAAACAATAACGAATAACCAAGACATATTCTCATCCCTTCAAGCTTTGGGGAGCGCTTGGCTCCAAACAAACATCCTCTGGGTCTTTTGAATCATGAAAACTTGCTATGTTCGTCTGTTTGACCGTAAAGTCAATGCTAGACCAAAAGAAATCAAATTTTCATCTAAGAGAAACAATAACGAATAACCAAGACATTTTCTCATCCCTTGGAGCTTTAGGGAATGCTTGGGATCACACAAACAATTTGTAAGCCTCTTGAGTCACGAAAACTTGCGAAGTTCGACCATTTTAACATAAAGTCAAAGTTAGACTAAAAGGAAGCAAACTTTGGTCTAAGATAAACGACAACGAATAACCAAAACCTATTCTCATCCCTTGAAACTTAGGGAAGAGTATGGGGTCACACAAAAATCTTCTAGGCCTCTCGAATCACAAAAACTCGCTTGGTTGTTCTGTTTAACCTAAAAGTCAAAGATAGACAAAAAAGATGGAAACTTTCCTCTAAGAGAAACAACAACGAATAACCAAGACATATTCTCATCTCTTGATGCTTTGGGGAAAGCTTGGGATCACACAAACAAGCTATAAGCCTCTCGAATCACGAAAACTTATGATGTTCGACTGTTTGAACATGAAGTCATAGTTAGACTAAAAGGATGCAAACTTTCATCTAAGATAAACGACAACGAAGCCTTGGGGAGAGCTTGCGGTCACACAAGCATCCTTTAAGCCTCTCGATTCTCAAAAACTAGCTAAGTTTGTCCATTTGATCAAAAAGTCAATGATAGACCAAAAGGAAGCAAAGTTTCGTCTAAGAAAAATAACAACGAATAACAAAAACATATTATCATGCCTTGAAGCTTTGGCGAGAGCTTGGGGTCATACAAAGATCCTGTTTGCCTCACGAATCGTACAAACATGCTATGTTTGCCGATTTGACTTAAAAGTCAATGATATGTCAAAAGGAGGCAAACTTTCGTCTGAGAGAAACAATAAAGAATAGCAAAGTCATATTCTTATCCCTTGAAGCATGGGGAGAGTTTAGGGCCGAACAAACATCCCTCTAGGCCTCTCGAATCATGAAAACTCGCTAGTTTTGTCTGTTTGACCAAAAAGTTAAAGATCAGCAAAAAGGATGGAAACTTTTGTCCAAGAAAAACAAAAATGAATAACCAAGACATATTCTCATCCCTTGAAGCTTTAGGGAGAGTATGGGATCACACAGACATCCTCCAGGCATCTCGAATCACGAAAACTCGTTAAGTCTGTCCGTTTGACCAAAAAGTCAATGACAGATCAAAAGGAGGTCAACTTTTGTCTAAGAGACACAACAACCAATACCTAAGACTTATTCTCATCCGTTGAAGCTTCGGAGAGAGCTTGGCGTCACACAAACATCCTCTAGGCCTTTCGAATCACGAAAACTCGCTAAGTTTGTCCATTTGACCAAAAAGTCAAAGACAGACAAAAAACATTGAAACTTTTATCTTAGAGAAACAACAACAAATAACCAAGACATATTCTCATCTCTTGAAGCTTTGGGGAGAGCTTGGGGTCACACAAACATCTGCTAGGCCTCTCGAATCACGAAAACTAGCTAAGTTTGTCTATTTGACCCAAAAGTCAAAGATAGACTAAAAGAAACCAAACTTTTGTCTAAGAGAAAGAACATCGAATAACCAAGATATATTCTCATAGCTTGAAGCTTTGGGGAGAGCTTGGGATCACACAAATATCATATAGGCCTCTCGAATCATGAAAACTTACTAAGTTTGTCTGTTTGACTATTAAATTCAAAGTTAGACCAAAAGAAAGCAAACTTTTGTCTAAGAAAAATAACAACGAATAGCCAAGACATATTCTCATCCCATAAAAGCTTTTGGGAGAGCTTGGAGTCATACAAACTTCCTCTAGGCCTCTTGAATCATGAAAGCTTGCGAAGTTTGTCTGTTTGACTGTAGTCAAAGTTAGACCAAAAGGAAGCAAACTTCCGTCCAAGATAAACTACAATGAATAACCAAAACATATTTTTATCCCTTAAAGCTTTGGGGAGAGCTTGGGATCGCACAAACATCCTCTAGACCTCTCGAATCAAGAAAACGTACTAAGTTTGTCTGTTTGACTATTAAATCAAAGTTTAGACCAAAAGAAAACAAACTT
Organism: Castanospermum australe; assembly: GCA_019955255.1. Taxonomy (NCBI): domain Eukaryota; kingdom Viridiplantae; phylum Streptophyta; class Magnoliopsida; order Fabales; family Fabaceae; genus Castanospermum; species Castanospermum australe. Next base: position 245,866 of record NSJW01000408.1, on the reverse strand, counting down.
TCATCTAAGAGAAACAACAACGAATAGCCAAGACATATTCTCATCCCTTAAAGCTTTGGGGGGAGCTTGGGGTCATACAAACTTCCTCTAGGCCTCTTGAATCACGAAAGCTTGCTAAGTTTTGTGTGTTTGACCGTAGTCAAAGTTAGACCAAAAGGAAGCAAACTTCCGTTCCGTCCAAGATAAACTACAACGAATAACCAAAACATATTTTCATCCCTTGAAGCTTTGGGGAGAGCTTGGGATCGCACAAACATCCTCTAGACCTCTCGAATCAAGAAAACTTGCTAAGTTCGTCCGTTTCAGCATAAAGTTAAAAGCCAGACTAAAAGGAAGCAAACTTTCGTTTAAGATAAATAACAACGAATAACCAAGACATATTCTCATCCCTTCAAGCTTTGGGAGAGCTTGGGGTTACACAAACTTCCTTTAGGCCTCTTTAATCACAAAGACTAGTTAGGTTTGTCAGTTTGACCATAAAGTTAAAGATAGACTAAAAGGAAGCAAACTTTTATCTATGAGAAATAACAATGAATAACCACGACATATTCTCATCCCTTGAAGCTTTGGGCAGAGCTTTGGTCACACAAACATTCTCTAGGCCTCTCGAATCACAAAAACTATCTAAGTTTATCCGTTTGACAAAAAAGTTAAAGATAAAGCAAAAGGAAGCGAACTTTTGTTTAAGATAAACAACAACAAATAACTAAAACATGTTCTTATCCTTTGAAGGTTTTGGGAGATCTTGGGGTTACATAAACATCCTTTTGTCCTCTCAAATCATGAAAACTCGCTAGGTTTGTCCGTTTGACCAAAAAGTCAAAGATAGACTAAAAGGAACTAAACTTTTGTCTAAGGGAGACAACAACGAGTAGCCAAGACATATTCTCATCCCTTCAAGCTTAGGGGATAGTTTAGGATCACACAAACATCCTCTAGTTCTCTCAATTCACCAAAACTTGCTACGTTTATCCGTTTGATCAAAATGTCAATATTAGACCAAAAGGATGCAAAGTTTCGTCTAAGAGAAACAGCAATGAGTAACCAAGACATATTCTCATCTCTTGAAGCTTTGGGGAGAGCTTGGGATCACACAAACATCCTCTAAGTCTCTCGAAATACAAAAACTAGCTAATTTTGTCTGTTTGACTAACAAGTCAATGATAGACCAAAAGAAAGCAAACTTTCATCCAGGATAAATAACAACGTATAACCAAGATATATTCTCATCCATAAAAGCTGTGGGGAGATCTTGGGGTCACACAAACATCCTTTAACCCTCTCGAATCATGAAAACTTGCTAAGTTCATCTGTTTGACCACAAAGTCAAAGTCAGACTTAAAGGAAGCAAACTTTCATCCAAGATAAACAATAACGAATAATCAAGATATATTTTCATCCTTTGAAGCTTTTGGGAGAGCTCGGGGGCACAGAAACATCCTCTAGGCCTCTCGAATGATAAAAACTTGCTAAGTTAGTTCGTTTGACCTTGAAATCAAAGTTAGACTGAAAGGAAACAAACTTTTGTCAAAGATAAACAACAAGAAATAACCAAAACATATTCTCATCCCTTGAAACTTTGGGTCACACAAACATCCTCTAGGCCTCTCCAACCCCAAAAACTTGCTAGGTTTATCCGTTTGACCAAAATTCAATGCTACACCAAAAGAAACCAAAATTCCATCTAAGAGAAACATCAACGAATCAACAAGACATATTCTAATCCCTTAAAGCTTTGGGGAGTGTTTGGTGTCACACAAACATCTTCTAGGCCTCTCGAGATACGAAAACTTGATATATTCGTCCGTTTGATCATAAAGTCAAAGCTAGACAAAAAGGAAGCAAACTTTCGTCTAAGATAGACAACAACAAATAACCGAGACATATTCTCGTCTCTTGAAGCTTTGGGTAGAGCTTTGGATTACAAAAACACCCTCAAGGCCTCTCAAATGACGAAAACTAGCTAGGTTAGTTCGTTTCCCTAAAAAGTCAAAGATAGAGCAAAACGAAGCAATCTTTTGTTTAAGAGAAACAGCAACGAAAAACCAAGACATATTCTCATCCCTTGAAGCTTTGGAGAGAGTTTCGGGTCACATAAACATCTTGTAAGGCTCTCGAATCACGAAAACTTGCAAACATTGTCCGTTTGATCTAAAAGTCGAAGACAGATCAAAAGGAACCAAACTTTTGTCTAAGAGAAACAACAATGAATAACTAAGATATATTCTCATCGTTCAGGCTATAGGGAGTGCTTGGGGTCGCACAAACATCCTCTAGGTCTCTCAAATCACAAAAACTCGCTAAGTTTGTCCGTTTGACCAAGAAGTCAATGGTAGACCAAAAAGAAGCAAACTTTCGTCTAAGAGAAACAATAATAAATAACAAAGATAAATTCTCATCCCTTGAAGCTTTGGGGAGAGCTTGGGGTGACACAAACATGCCCTAGGCCTCTTGAATCATGAAAACTTGCTAAGTTCATCCGTTTGACTATAAAGTCATAGTTAGACTAAAAGGAAGCAAACTTTCATTCAAGATAAACAACAACGAATAACCAAAACATATTCTCATCCCTTGAACCTTTGAGGACAGCTTGGGGTCACACAAACATGCTCTAGGCCTCTCAAGTCATGAAAACTTACTAGGCTTGTCTGTTTGACCAAAAAGTCAATGCTAGAGCAAAAGGAACCGAATTTTTGCCTAAGAGAAATAACAATGAATAACCAAGACATATTCTCATCCTCTGATGTTTTGGGAAGAGCTTTGGATAACACGAACATCCTCTATGCCTCTTGAATAATGAAAACTTGCTAAGTTCGTCTATTTGACCATAAAGTCAAAGTTAGACTAAAAGCAAGTAAACTTTCGTCTATGAAAAACAATAACGAATAACCAAAACATATTCTTATCCCTTAAAGATTTGGGGAGAGCTTGGGGCCATACAAACATCCTCAAGGTCTCTGAATCATGAAAACTCGAAAGGTATGTAAGTTTGACAAAAAAGTCAAAGATAGACAAAAAGTGTGGAAACTTTCTTCTAAAAGACACAACAACGAATAACCAAGACATATGCTCATCCCTTCAAGCTTTTGGGAGTGCATGGGGACACACAAACATCCTCTAGGTCATTCGAATCACAAAAACTGACATAGTTTGTCCGTTTGACCAAAAAGTCAAAGATAGACGAAAAGGAAGCAAACTTTCATCTAAGAGAAACAACAAAAAGAATAATCAAGACATATTATCATTCCTTGAAGCTTTCGGGAGTGCTTGGGGTCAAACAAACACCTTATAGGTCTCTCGAATCACACAAAGTTGCTAAGTTTGTCCATTTGACCCCAGAGTCAAGACATATTCTCATCCTTTGAAACATTGGGGGGACCTTAGGGTCACACAAACATCATCTAGGCCTCTCGAATCATGAAAACTAGTTAGGTTTTTCCGTTTGTCTAAAAAGTCAAAGATAACCCAAAAGGAAGCAAACTTTTGTCCAAGAGAACAAACAACGAATAACCAAGTCATATTCTCATCCTTTAAAGCTTTAGGGTGAGTTTGGGGTCACATAAAATTCTCTAGGTCTCTTGAATCATGAAAACTTGCTATGTTTGTTCGTTTGACTATAACATCAAAATTAGACTAAAGGAAGCAAACTTTCGTCTAAGAAAAACAACAACGAATAACCAAAACATATTCTCATCCTTTGAAGCTTTAGGGAGAGTTTGAGGTCATACAAACATTCTTTACGCCTCTCGAATCACGAAAACGCAGTAGGTTTGTATGTTTGATCAAAAAATCAATGCTAGAGCAAAAGGAACTAAACTTTCATTTAAGAGAAATAACAACGAATAACCAACACATATTCTCATCCCTTAAAGCTTTAGGGAGAGCTTGGGGTCACTCAAACATACTCTAGGCCTCGTGAATCACGAAAACTTGTTATCTTCATCCATTTGACCATAAAGTCAAAGTTAGACTGAAAGGAAGCAAACTTTCATCCAAGATAAACAACAATGAATAACCAAAACATATTCTCATCCCTTGAAGCTTTAGGGAGAGCTTGGGGTCACAAAAATCTATTCTAGGCCTCTCGAATCACGACAACTTGCTAAGTTTGTCCGTTTGACCAAAAGGTCATTGCTAGGGCAAAAGGAACCAAACTCTAGCCTAAGAGAAATAAAAATGAATAACCAAGACATATTGTCATCCTTTGAAGCTTTGGGAAGAGCTTGGGATCACACAAATATCCTCTAGGCCTCTTGAATCACGAAAACTTGCTAAGTTCGTCCATTTGACCATAAAGTCAAAGTTAGACTAAAAGGAAGTAAACTTTCATCGAAGATAAACAACAATGAATAACCAAAACATATTGTCATCACTTGAAGCTTTGGGGAGAGCTTGCGGTCCTACAATCATCCTCTAGTCGTCTCAAATCCTGAAAATTTGGTAGGTTTATCTGTTTGACCAAAAAGTCAAAGATAGACAAAAACCATGGAAACTTTAATCTGAGAGAAACAACAACGAATAACCAAGACAGTTTCTTATCCCTTAAAGATTTGGGGAGGGCTTGGGGCCATACAAACATCCTCAAGGTCTCTCGAATCACAAAAACTGGATAGGTTTGTAAGTTTGACCAAAAAGTCAAAGACAGGCAAAAAGTTTGGAAACTTTATTCTAAGAGAAACAACATTGAATAACTAAGACATATTATCATCCCTTCAAGCTTTTGGGAGAGAATGGGGACACACAAACATCCTCTAAGTTTCTCAAATCACAAAAACTGACTAAGTTTGTCTGTTTGACCAATATGTCAAAGATAGACGAAAAGGAAGCAAACTTTCGTCGAAGAGAAACAACAAAGAATAACTGAGACATATTCTTATTCCTTGAAGCTTTGGGGAAAGCTTGGGGTCACACAAACATCTTGTAGGTCTCTCGAATCACAAAAACTCGCTAAGTGTGTCCATTTGACCCAAAAGTCAATGATATGCCAAAAGGAAGCAAACTTTCGTCGAAGCGAAGCAACAATGAATACCCAAGACATGTTCTCATCCCTTGAAACTTTGGGCAGAGTTTATGGTCACACAAAGATCATCTAGGCCTCTCGAATTACGAAAACTTGCTATGTTCGTTCGTTTGACCATAGAGTCAATATTAAACTAAAAGGAAGCAAACTTTCATCTAAGAAAAACAACAATGAATAACCAAAACATATTCTCATCCTTTGAAGCTTTAGGGAATGGTTGGGGTCATACAAACATTCTTTACGCCTCTCGAATGACGAAAACTTGGTAGGTTTGTCTGTTTGATCAAAAAGTCAATGCTAGACCAAAAGGAACCAAACTTTCATTTGAGAGAAACAACAACAAATAACCATGATATATTCTCATCCCTTGAAGCTTTGGGAAGAGCTTGGAGTCACACAAACATCCTTTAGGCCCCTTGAATCACGACAACTAGCCAAGTTTGTCTGTTTGATGAAAAAGTCAAAGATAGAGTAAAGGAACCAAACTTTTATCTAAGAGAAACAACAAAGAATAACTAAGACATATTCTCATTCCTTCAAGCTTTGGGGAGTGCTTGGGGTCACACAAATATCATCTTGGATTCTCGAATCACAAAAACTGGCCAAGTTTGTCCGTTTGACCAAAAAGTTCATGATAGACAAAAAGGAAGCAAACTTTCATCTAAAAGAAAGATCAATGAATAACCAAGACAAATTCTCATCCCTTGAAGCTTTGGGGAGAGCTTGGGTTCACAAAACACCATCTAGGCCTCTTGAATCATGAAAACAAGTTAGCTTTTTCTGTTTGACCAAAAAGTCAAAGATAGATAAAAAGGAACCAAACTTTTGTCTAAGAGAAACAATGAATAACCAAGACATATTCCCATTCCTTGAAGCTTTGGGGAGAGCCTAGAGTCAGACCAACATCTTTAGGTCCCACGAATCATGAAAACTTGCTAAGTTTGTCCGTTTTACCTTAAAGTCAAAGTTAGACTAAAAGGAAGCAAACTTTCGTCTAAGATAACAACAACGAATATCCAAGACATATTCTCGTCCCTTGAAGCGTGGGGAGAGCCTGGGGTCACACAAACATACTCGAGGCCTTTCGAATTGCGAAAACTTCCTACGTTCGTCCGTTTGACAAATAAAGTCAAAGATAGATGAAAAGGAAGCAAATTTTCATCTCAGATAAACAACAATGAATAACCAAAACATATTCTCATAACTTGAAGCTTTGAGAAGAGCTTGGGATCACACAAATATCCTCTAGGCCTCTTGAATTAAGAAAACTTGCTAGGTTTGTCCGTTTCAATGAAAAGTCAATGCTACACGAAATGGAACCAAATTTTCATATAAGAGAAGCAACAACGAATAACCAAGACATGTTCCAATCCATACAAGTTTTGGGGAGCGCTTGGGGTCACACAAAGATACCCTAGGTCTCTCAATTCACAAAAACTAGCTAAGCTTGTCCGTTTGATAAAAAAGTCAATGATAGAACAAAAGGAAGCAAACCTTTGTCTAAGAGAAATAACAACAAATAACCAAGACATATTCTCAGAACCTCAAGATGTGGGAAGGGCTTGGGGTTACACAAACATCCTTTAGGCCTCTTTGAATCACAAAAACTGGCTAAGTTTGTTCGTTTGACCAAAAAGTCAAAGATAGTAAAAAAGAATGGAAACTTTCGTCTAAGAGAGTGAACAACGAATAACCAAGACATTTTCTCTTCCCTTGAAGCTTTGGAGAGAGCTTGGGATCACACAAACATCCTGTAGGCCTCTCGAATTATAAAAACTTGCTAAGTTCGTCCGTTTGACCATATAGTCAAAGTTTAGCTAAAGGAAGCAAACTTTCGTCTAAGAAAAATAACAACGAATAACCAAGACATATTTCTCATCCCTTCAAGCTTTGGGGAGCGCTTGGGCTCACACAAACATCCTCTAGGCCTTTCGAATCATGAAAACTCGCTAAGTTTGTCTAGTTGACCAAAAAGTCAAATAAAAAAAAAAGGATGGAAACTTTCATTTAAGGGAATTAACAACGAATAACTAAGACATTTTCTTTTCTATTGAGGCTTTGGGAAGAGTTTGGGGTCACACAAACATCCGCTAGGCCAATCAAATCACCAAAACTTGCTTAGTTCGCCCATTTGACCATAAAGCCACAGTTAGATTAAAAGGAAGCAAACTTTCGTCCAAGATAAAAAACAACGAATAATCAAAACATAATCTCATCCCTTGAAGCTTTGGGGAGCGCTTGGTGTCACACAAAGATCCTCAGGGCCATTCGAATCATGAAAACTTGCTAAGTTTGTCTGTTTGACAAAAAAGTCAAAGATAGACAAAGAGGAACCACACTTTCATCTAAAGACAAACAACAACGAATAACCAAGACATATTCTCATCCCTTCAAGCTTTGGGGAGCGCTTTGGGTCACACAAATATCCTCTAGGTCTCTCGAATCACCAAAACTGGCTAACTTTTTCCGTTTGATCAAAAACTCAATGATAGACCAAAAGGAAGCAAACTTTCGTCTAAGAGAAATAACAACGGATAACTAAGACATAATCTTATCCATTGAAGCTTTGGGTAGTGCTTGGGATCATACAAACATCCTCTAGGCCTTTCGAATCATGAAAACTTGCTAAGTTTGTCTGGTTCACCAAAAAGTCAAAGATAAATAAAAAAGATAGAAACTTTATTCTAAGAGAAACAACAACGAATAACCAAGACATTTTCTCTTCCCTTGAAGCTTTGTGGAGAGCTTCGGGTCATACAAACATCCATTATGCCTCTCGAATCACAAAAACTTGCTTAGTTTGTCCGTTTGACCATAAAGTCAAAGTTTGGCTAAAAGGAAGCAAACTTTTGTCAAAGATAAACCACAACGAATAACCAAGACATATTCTCATCCTTTCAAGCCTTGGGGAGCGCTTGGGGTCACACAGACATCTGCTAGGCCTCTTGAATCTCGAAAACTCGCTAGGTTTGTCCGGTTGACCAAAAGTCAAAGATAAACAAAAAGAATGGAAACTTTTGTTTAAGAGAAACAACAACGAATAACCAAACATATTCTCATCCCTTGAAGCTTTGGGGAGAGCTTGGGGTCACACAATCATCCTCTAGGGGCTCTCGAATCACGAAAACTCGCTAAGTTATCCGTTTTGCCAGAAAGTCAAAGATAGAGTAAAAGGAATCAAACTTTCGTCTAGGAGAAACAACAATGAATAACCAAGATATATTCTCATCCCTCAAGCTTTTGGGGGCACTTGGGGTCAGACAAACATCCACTAGGCCTCACGAATAATGAAAACTTGCTAAGTTTGTCTGCTTGACCATAAAGTCACAGTTAGACTAAAAGGAAGTAAACTTTCATCCAAGATAAAGAAGAATGAATAACGAAAACATATTCTCATCTCTTGAAGCTTTGGGGAGAGCTTGGATGATGCAAATGAAGTTACGACATTAAAGGATCCGGTCCAACTCCCAGTTAGCCCAGGTACGAGAGGTCGAGCAAAGAAATTCAAGGAAGCACTCAACGAGCTGATTCAAGAAATCTGGTCTCAATCAAATTTACGGCCCATTGAGCATAGCCCATGTTTTTAACAAAGAAGTATCAATGTGATTCAAACCAACCTAATTGCAGCAGTAAATCTACATGATTTGGGGGCTAATTGCAGCAGCAAATCTGCATGTTTAGGGGCTGATTGATTTAATCAGATACTTTCTTTTATTTGCTAGGGCTGATTGATTCAATCAGATACTTTCCTTTATTTGTTAAGGCTGATTGATTTAATCAGATGCTTTCCTTTTTTTATTAGGACTGATTGATTTAATCAGATACTTTTCTTTATTGTAATCAGCCTATTTAAAGGCGTACATGAATGAAAGAAACGACACAGTTTTATTCACAAAAATTGAGAGTTTCTCTTTGGTTCTTTGAAGAACTATTCAAACTTATCGGAATCATTCCGTGGCGTTCACAATTCGACTTATCAAACGAAATTTCCACCACCGTTTGTGGCGTCTTCAACATACCAAGGTTCTTACCTCTACATAGGTAACGGGTCGAGGTTTTTCATCCAAAAATTTGATTGTAGACAGTCGTGGTACCTTAGTTGTTGACCGGTCTCGTTATTCTTGGCAAGGTTCGCATCATTTGGTATCAGAGCCTGGTTCTAAATTAGGTTTGCCTATCCTTTTTTTTTTGTCTTTCCATTGATTTTCGCCTAGGGTTTGAAAAAAAAAGAGGGATCCAAAAGAAAAAAAGAAAAAAATGAGAGCGATCCAAAAAAAAAAGAAAAAAAAATCCGTCCAAAAGAAAAGAGAAAAAAATTTTTGTCCAAAAAAAAAATTCATCCAAAAAAAAAATTCGTCAAAAAAAAAATTCATATTTTTTGAAAACTTCATCAGTTGTTGTTTTTCTTCGTATTTATGCTATCCTTGGTGTTTTTACTTTTGAATTGCTACAAGTGATTCGATATTGTCTGATTAGTTTAAAAAGAACTGAAAGAGAAATATCGAGTGGAAAAAGGCAAGAGTGGTGAGAATATTAGAGGGTAAAAGCCAAATTGTTTTGAGTGAAACGCGAGTGAAATTAAGCGAGCAATGTTTGCAAATTGGCCAATAATTGTACTTTTGTACAAAGAGGCGTTTTTAAACACTAATGAAATTGACCCCGTTTTGCCTAGTTTTGTTGTTTCTCATTTGCAGGAGTTTGATGATGTCATTTCCAAGGAGATTCCACATGGTTTTACCACCTATTCGAGGGATTGAACATCAAATCAATTTTGTGCCCAGTGCTTTCATTCCAAACCGACCAGCCTACAGAACTAATGCCGAGGAGACAAAAGAATTACAAAGGCAGGTTAGTGAATTGATGGAAAAGGGGTACGTAAGAGAAAGCATGAGCCCGTGCGCTGTTCCACTCCGGTGATTTTAGTTCCTAAAAGGATGGGACGTGGAGAATGTGCGTTGATTGTCGAGCCATCAACAATATAACAGTAAAGTATTGACATCCTATTCCTCGCTTAGATGATATGCTAGATGAACTACATGGTGCTTGTGTATTTTCCGAAGATTGATCTGAAAAGTGGTTATCATCAAATAAGAATGAAAGAAGGAGATGAATGGAAAACTGCTTTTAAAACAAAACATGGTTTATATGAGTGGTTAGTGATGCCATTTGCATTCAACTAATACACCGAGTACTTTTATGCGAATAAATGAACCATGTCTTGCGTGCTTTCATAGGCAGATTTGTTGTTGTCTATTTTGATGATATACTCATTTTTATAGCAAAAACTTAAATGACCATGTTAAGCACTTAAGATCAGTTTTGGAAGTGTTAAGAAAGGAAAAGTTATTTTCTAACCTTATGAAGTGCACCTTTTGCACCGAGAAGCTTGTGTTTCTTGGTTTTAGGAATACAGGTGGACGAAGAAAAGATTCGCGACATCCAAAAGTGGCCAACGCCCACTTCCATAAGTCAGGTAAGAAGTTTTCATGGCTTGGCGAGTTTTTTACCAATGCTTTATTGGAGTCTTCAGCAGCATTGCATCACCCTTAACCGAAGTCATCAAGAAGAATGTTCCATTCAAATGAGGAGGGCAATAAGAGAAGGCATTCAAACTCGTCAAGGAAAAATTAACTAATGTGCCTTTACTTGTTTTGCCTAACTTTGCTAAAACATTTGAAATTGAGTGTGATGCTTCAGGTATAGGCATTGGAGGCGTTTTGATGCAAGAGGGAAGGCCGGTTTGCGTATTTTAGCTAGAAATTGAGTGAGGCAGCCCTAAACTATCCCACTTATGACAAAGAATTATACGCATTGGTTCGAACTCTAGAGACTTGGCCGCACTACCTTTAAGGAGTTTGTTATTCAAACAGATCATGAGTCCTTGAAGCATCTGAAGAGTCCAACACAAGTTGAGTAAGGAGACATGCCCGATGGGTAGAGTTCATTGAGGCGTTCCCAATATGTCATCCGATATAAACAAGGTAAGGAGAATGTGGTAGCTAATGCACTTTCTCGAAGGTACGTGTTAATCTCTACTCTTGACGCAAAATTACTTGGTTTTGAACACATTAAAGAATTGTACCCTTTTGACCAAGATTTTTGTGAGGAATATAGGAATTGTGAGGAAAAGGACATGGGAAAGTTCTTTAGGCATGAAGATTTCTTGTTTCGAGAAAATAAGTTGTGTGTACCTAATTGTTCATTACGAGACTTATTAGTAAGGGAATCCCATAGTGGAGGGTTAATGAGACATTTTGGAGTTGCCAAGACTTTAGCTGTTTTGCAGGAACACTTCTATTGGCCACACATGAAACAAGATATCGAGAGGATTTGTGGTAGATGTGTCACGTGTAGGCAAGCTAAGTCCAGAATGTAGTCCAACGGTTTGTATACTCCTTTGCCAATTCCTAGTGAACCTTGGATTGATATTTCGATGGATTTTGTGTTAGGTTTGCCTAGGTCTAAACAAGGAAGAGATTCAATATTTGTGGTTATGGATAGATTCTCTGATATGGCACATTTTATTCCATGTCACAAAAACGGATGATGCTTCACATGTTGTTGATTTGTTCTTTAGGGAGGTTGTGAGATTACATGGTATGCCTAAGACAATTGTTTCGGATAGAGATGCTAAGTTCTTTAGTTACTTTTGGAAGACTTTGTGGTGCAAGTTAGGAACTAAGCTTCTTGTTTTTCTACTTACGTGTCACCCACAAACTGATGGTCAAACCGAAGTAGTAAATAGGAACTTTTTATCAACTTTGTTGAGGGCTATCATTAAGAAAAAATATCAAAATATGGGATGAGTGTTTACCACATGTTGAGTTTGCTTACAATCGTAATGTTCATTCTGCTATTAAATGTTCACCTTTTGAAATTGTATATGGATTTAATCCTTTGACTCCATTGGATTTATCTCCTTTACCTTTGTCTGAAGCATGTGAATTTAGATGGCCAAAAGAAAGCTAAATTTGTTAAACAGATCCATGAGAAGGCAAAACTCAATGTCGAGCGGAGAACGGTGAACAATATGCAAAACAAGCCAACAAGGGGCGCCATAAGCTGATTTTCGAACCTGGAGATTGGGTTTGGCTGCACATGTGGAAAAAGAGATTTTCTGTTCAAAGGCGTTCTAAACTACTTCCGAGAGGAGATGGTCCTTTTTCAAGTCCTCGAACGTATCAATGACAATACCTACAAACTAGATTTACCAGGAGAGTACAATGTTAGAGCTACTTTTAATGTTACTGACTTGACAACTTTTTATGTAAGTGATGATTTGAGGACAAATCCTTTTCAAGAGGAGGGGAATGATGCAAATGAAGTTACGACAGTAAAGGATCCAGTCCAAGTCCCAATTGGCCAGGGTACGAGAGGTCGGGCAAAGAAATTCAAGAAAGCACTCAACGGGCTGATTCAAGAAATCTGTTCTCAATCAAATTTACGGCCCATTGAGCATAGCCCATGTTTTCAACAAAGAAACATCAATGTGATTTAAACCCAACCTAATTGCAGCAATAAATCATACATGATTTGGGGGCTAATTACAGCAGCAAATCTACATGTTTGAGGGCTGATTGATTTAATCAGATACTTTCCTTTATTTGTAGGGCTGATTGATTTAATCAGATAATTTCTTTTATTTGCTAGGGCTGATTGATTCAATCAGATATTTTTCTTTATTTGTTAAAGCTGATTGATTTAATCAGATACTTTCCTTTATTTGTTAGGACTGATTGATTTAATTAGATACTTTCCTTTATTATAATCAGTCTATTTAAAGGCGTACATGAATGAAAGAAACGACACAGTTTTATTCACAAAAATTGAGAGTTTCTCTTTGGTTCTTTGAAGAACTATTCGAACTTTATCGGAATTATTCCGTGGCATTCACAATTCGACTTATCAAACGAAATTTCTACCACCGTTTGTGGCATCTTCAACATACCAAGGTTCTTACCTCTGCATAGGTAACAGGTCGAGTTTTTCCATCCAAAAATCTGATTGTACACGGCCGTAGTTGTTGACGAGTCTTATTATTCTTGGTGAGGTTCGCATCATTGGGGTCACATAAACATTCTCTAAGCCTATCGTATCACGAAAACTCGCTAGGTTTGTCCGTTTGACCAAAAAGTCAATGTTAGGCCAAAAGGAACCTAACTTTCATCTAAGAGAAATAACAACGAATAACCAACACATATTCTCATCCCTTGAAGCTTTGGGAGAGCTTGGGGTCACATAAACATTATCTAGGCCTCACGAATCACGAAAACTAGCTAGGTTTGTCCATTACACCGAAAAGACAAATACACAAACATTCTCTAGGCTTCTTAAATCATGAAAACTGGCTAAGTTTATCTCTTAGACCAAAAAGTCAAAGATAAACCTAAAGGAACCAAACTTGCATCTAAGAGAAACAATAACGTATAACAAAGACAAATTCTCATCCCTCGAAGCTTTAGGGAGAGCTTAGGGACACACAAACATCCTCAAGGACTCTCGAATCACGAAAACTCGCTGAGTTTGTCTGTTTGACCAAAAAGTCAAAAATTGACAGAAAGGAACCAAACTTTCGTCTAAGAGAACAATAACGAATGACCAAGACATATTCTAATCCCTTGAAGCTTTGGGGAGAGCTTGGGGTCACACAAACATCATCTCAGGCTCTCGAATCACGAAAAGAAGCTACTTTGTCCATTTGGCCATAACCAAGACATATTCCAATCCCTTGAAGCTTTAGCGAGAGCTTGGGATCACATAAACATTATGTATACCCCTCGAATCACGAAAATTTGTTAAGTTTGTCCATTTGTCCGTAAAGTCAAAGTTAGATTAAAAAGGAGCAAACTTTCGTCTAAGAGAAACAACAAAGAATAACTAAGACATATTCCCATCCCTTAAAGCTTTGGGGAGAGCTTAGGGTCACACAAACATCCTCTAAGCCTCTCAAATCACGAAAACTCACTAAGTTTGTCCATTTGACTAAAAAGTCAAAGATAGACCAAAAGGAAGCAAACTTTCGTCTAAGGGACACAACAACTAGTAATGCTTGTCCGTTTGACCAAAAAGTCAATGTTAGACCAAAAGGAACCAAACTTTCGTTTATGAGAAACAATAACAAATGACCAAGATATATTCTCATCCCTTGAAACTTTGGGGAGAGCTTGAGATCACACATCCTCTAGGCTTCTTGAATCACGAGAACTTACTAAGTTTCTCCGTTTGCCAAAAAGTAAAAGATACACGCAAAGGAACGAAACTTTCGTCTAAGAGAAACAACGATGAATAACCAAGACATATTCTCATCCCCTGAAGCTTTAAGGAGAGCTTTGGGTTGCACAAACATCCTCTAGGCCTCTCGAATCACGTAAACTTGTTAAGTTTGTCAGTTTGACCAAAAAGTCAAAGATAGACGCAAAGGAACCAAACTTTCGTCTAAGAGAAACAACAATGAATAACCAACGCATATTCTCAACCTTTGAAGTTTTGGAGAGAGCATGGGGTCACATAAACTTCCTCTAGGCCTCCCGAATCACAAAAACTGACTAAGTTTGTCTGTTTGGCCATAAAGTCAAAGTTACACCAAAAGAAAGCTAACTTTCGTCTAAGACAAACAACAATGAATAACTAAGACATATTCTCATCCGTTGAAACTTTGGCAGAGCTTGGGGCCACACAAATATTGTCTAGGCCTCTAGAATCATGAAAACTAGTTATGTTTATCTGTTTGACCATTAAGTCAAATTAGACTAAAAGGAAGCAAACTTTCGCCTAAGAGAAACAACAATGGATAACCAAGACATATTCCCATCCCTTGAAGCTCTTGGGAGAGCTTGGAGTCACACAAACATCCTTTAGACCTCTCAAATCACGAAAATTTGTTAAGTTTATCCGTTTGACCGAAAAGTGAAAATTAGATGAAAAGAAACCAAACTTTCATCTAAGAGAAACAACAACGAATAACCGTGACAAATTCTCATCCCTTGAGACTTTGGGGAAAGCCTGGGGTCACACAAATATCCTCTAGGCTGCTCGAATCAAGAAAACTCGTGACTTTTTTTCGTTTGACCAAAAAGTCAATGATAGACCCAAAGGAACCAAATCACGAAAACTTGCTACGTTTGTCTGTTTGTCCGAAAAGTCAAATTAGACCAAAAGGAACTAAACATTCGTCAATGAGAAACAACAACGAATAACCACGATATATTCTCATCCCTTGAAGCTTTGCGAAGAACTCGGGGTTACGAAAACTGGCTAAGTTTGTCTGTTTGACTAACAAGTAAAATTAGACCAAAAGAAACCAAACTTTCATCTAAGATAAACAACAACGAATAACCAAGACATATTCTCATCCCTTAAAGGTTTGGGGAGAGCTTGGGGTCAGACAAACATCCTCTAGGCCTCTCGAATTACGAAGAGTCGTTAAATTTGTCTGTTTGACTAAAAAGTCAAAGATAGACCTAATGGAACTAAACATTCGTTTAAGAGAAACAACAACAAATAACCAAGACTTATTCTCATCCCTTGAAGCTTTGAGGAGAGCTTGGGGTCAGACAACCATCTTCTAGGCCTCTCGAATTATGAAGACTTGTTAAATTTGTTTGTTTGACTAAAAAGTCAAAGATAGACCTAATGGAACTAAACATTCGTCTAAGAGAAACAACAACAAATAACCAAGACTTATTCTCATCCCTTGAAGTTTTGGGCAGAGCTTGGGGTCACACAAACATCCTCTAGGCCTCTCGAATCAAGAAAACTCACTAAATTTGTCTGTTTGACCAAAAACTCAAAGGTAGACCCAATGGAACCAAACTTTCGCCTAAGAGAAACAACAATGGATAACCACGACATATTCGCATCTCTTAAAGCTTTGGGGAGAGCTTGGGGTCGTACAAACATCCTCTAGGCCTCTCGAATCACGAAAACAAGTTAAGTTTGCCCATTTGATCATAAAGCCAAAGTTAGACCAAAGGGAAGTAAAATTTCATCTAAGAGAAGTAATAATGAATAACCAAGATATATTCTGATTGCTTGAAGCTTAGGGGAGAGCTTTGGGGTCACACAAATATCCTCTAGGCCTCTCAAATCACGAAGACTTGCTAAGTTTGTCCAATTGACCAAAAAGTCAAATATAGACCTAAAGGAACCTAACTTTCGTCTAAGAGGAACAACAACGAATAACCAACACATATTCTCATCCCTTGAGGCTTTGGGGAGAGCTTGGGGTTACACAAACATCCTCTCAGCTTCCCGAATCACGAAAACTGGCTATGTATGCCATTTTGCCCAACAAGTCAAATTAGAGTAAAAGGAATCAAACCTTCGTTTAAGGGAAAAAACAACGAATAACCAAGACAAATTAATATCCCTTAAAGCTTGGGGGAGAGCTTGGGGTCACAAAAATATCATCTAGGCCTTTCGAATCATGAAAACTCGCTAAATTTGTCTGTTTGACTAGAAAGTCAAAGATAGACCTAATGGAACTAAACTTTCATCCAAGAGAAACGACAACAAATAACTAAGATATATCCTCATCTCTTGAAGCTTCAGGCAGAGCTTGGGGTCTCACAAACATCCTCTTAACCTCTCGAATCATGAAAACTGACTAAGTTTATCTGTTTAACCAAAATGTCAAATTAGACCAAAAGGAACAAAACTTTCGTCTAAAAGAAACAACAACGAATAACCCAGACATATTCTTATCCCTCGAAGCTTTGGGCAGAGCTTGGGGTGACGCAAATATGCTCTAGTCCTCTAGAATCACGAAAACTAGTTATGTTTGTCTATTTCACCATTAAGTCAAATTAGACCAAAAGGAAGCAAACTTTTGTCTATCAGAAATAACAATGAATAACCATAGCATATTCTCATCTCTTGAAGCTTCGGGGTGAGATTGGGTTACACAAACATCCTCTAGGCCTATCGAATCATAAAAACTAGTTAAGTTTGCCCGTTTCACCATAAAGTCAAAGTTAGACAAAAAAGAAGCAAACTTTCATCTAAGAGAAACAACAATGCATAACCAAGACATATTCTCATCCTTTAAAGCTGTGGGAGAGCTTGGGATCACAAAAACATCCTCTTAGCCTCTCGAATAATGAAAACTGGCTAAGTTTTTCTGTTTGATCAAAATGTCAAATTAAACCCAGAGGAACAAAACTTTCGTCTAAGAGAAACTATAACGAAAAACAATCTAAGATAGTCCAATTGACCAAAAAGTCAAAGATAGAGCCAAAGGAACCAAACTTTCGTCTAAGAGAAACAACAAAGAATAACCAAGACATATTCTCATCCCTTGAAGCTTTGGGGAGAGCTTGGGGTCACACAAACATCCTCTAAGCCTCTTGGATCAAGAAAACTTACTAAGTTTGTGTATTTGACTAAAAAGTCAAAGATAGACCCAAAGAAACCGGACTTTCATCTATGAGAAACAGCAACGCATTCTTTGAAGCTTTGGGGAGTGCTTCGGATCACACAAAAAACATCCTCTGAGCTTCCCGAATCACGAAAACTGGCTATGTATGCCTGTTTGACCAAAAAGTCATATTACACCAAAAGGAATGAAACTTTCATTTAAGGGAAAGAACAACGAACAACCAGGACATATTCCCATCACTTGAAGCTTTGGGTAGAGCTTGCAGTCACCAAAATATCCTCTAGGTCTCTCGAATCAAGAAAACTCACTAAATTTGTCCATTGGCCAAAAAGTCAAAGATAGACCCAATGGAACTAAACTTTTGTCTAAGAGAAATAACAACAAATAACCAAGGCATATCCTCATCCCTTGAAGCTTTGGGGAGAGCTTGGGGTTACACAAACATCCTCTAGGCCTCTCGAATCACGAAAACAAGTTACGTTTGCCCGTTTGATTATAAAGTCCAAGTTAGACCAAAAAGAAGCAAACTTTCGTCTAAGAGAGGCAATAATGAATAACCGAGACATATTCTCATCACTTGAAGCCTTGGGGAGAGCTTGGGGTCACACAAACATCCCCTACACCTCTCGAACCATAAAAACTTGTTAAGTTTGTTCGTTTTGGTTATAAAGTCAATGTTAGACGAAAAGGAAGCAAAACTTTCATCTAAGAGAAACAACAATGAATAACCAAGACATATTCTCATTCCTAAAAACTTTGGGGAGAGCCTGGAGCCAGAAAAACATGTTCTAAGCTTCTCGAATCACGAAAACTGGTTAAGTTTGTTTGTTTGACCAAAAAGTCAAAGATAGACCAAAAGGAACCAAACTTTCGTCTCAGAAAAATAATATCAAATAAGCATGACATATTTTCATCCCTTGAAGCTTTGGGGAGAGCTCTCAACTTCCCGAATCACGAAAACTAGCTATGTATGCCTGTTCAACCAAAAGGTCAAATTACACCAAATGGAATCAAACCTTCATTTAAGGTAAAGAACAACGAATGACTAGGACATATTCTCATCGCTTGAAGCTTTAGGGAGAGCACGAGGTCACAAAAACATCCTATAGGCCTCTCAAATCACGAAAACTTACTAAGTTTGTCTATTTGCCAAAAAGGACAAAGATTATTCCTTGTTATTTCTCTTAAACGAAAGTTTGCTTCTTTTTGGTCTACCCTTGACATCACGGCCAAACGGACAAACTGAACATTTTTTTGTGATTCAAGAGGCCTAGAGGATATTCGAGTGACCCTAAGCTCTCCCCAAAGCTTCAAGGGATGAGCATATGTCTTGGTTATTTGCAGTTGTTTCTCTTAGACGAAAGTTTGTTTCTTTGGCTCTACCTTTGACTTTTTGTTCAAACGGACAAACTTAGCGGGTTTTCGTGATTCGAGAGGCCACGAGGATGTTTGTGTGACCCCAAGCTCTCCTCCAAGCTTCAATGGATGAGAATATGTCTTGGTTATTCATTATTTCTTCTCTTTGAAGAAAGTTTGGTTCCTTCTAGCCCAACTTTGACTTTATCGTCAAACAGATAAAGTTAACTTGTCTTCATGATTCGAGAGGCCTCAACGATGTTTGTGTGACCCTTGGCTCCCCCCAAAGCTTTAGGGGATGAGCATATGTCTTAGTTATTCATTGTTGTTTCTCCTAGACAAAATTTTGATTCCTTTTAGTTTATCATTGACTTTTTGGCCAAACAGACAAACTTAGCGTGTTTTAGTGATTTCAGAGGCCTAGAGAATGTTTATGTGACCCTCAGCTCACCTTAAAGCTTCAAGGGATGAGAATATGTCTTGTTATTCGTTGTTGTTTCTTTTAGACGAAAGTTTTGTTCCTTTTGGCTTAAGTTGACTTGCTGGTCAAACAGTCAAACTTAGCCAGTTTTCGTGATTCAAGATGCTTAGAAGATGTCTGTGTGACCACCCCTCCCCAAAGCTTCAGGGGATGAGAATATGTCTCAGTTATTCCTTGTTGTTTCTCTTAGATGAAAGTTTGCTTTCTTTTCGTTTGACTTTGACTTTATTGTTAAACGGGCAACCTTAACTAGTTTTTGTGATTCAAGAGGCCTAAAGAATGTTTGTGTGAGCCCAATCTCTCCCCAAAGCTTCAAGGGATTAGAATATGTCTTGATTATTCGTTGTTGTTTCTGTTAGACGAAAGTTTGGTTACTTTGGGCCTATCTTTGACTTCTTGGATAAATGGACAAAATTAGCGAGTTTTCATGATTCAAGTGGACTACAGGATGTTTGTGTGACCCCAAGCTCTTCTCGAAGCTTCAAGGGATGAGAATATATCTTGGTTATTCGTTGTTGTTTCTCTTAAACGAAAGTATGATTCCTTCTGGTCTAATTTGACTTTTTGGTCAAACAAACAAACTTAGAGAGTCTTCGTGATTTGAGAAGCTTAGAGGATGTGTGTGTGACCCCAAGTTCTCCCCAAAGCTTCAAGGGATGAGAATATGTCTTGGTCTACCTTTGACTTCAAGGCCAAATGGAAAAACTTAACATCTTTTTGTGATTCAAGAAGCCTAGAGGATGTTCGAGTGACCCCAAGCTTCCCCCAAAGCTTCAAGGGAAGAGAATATGTCTTGGTCATTCTTTGTTGTTTCTCTTAAACGAAAGTTTGATTCCTTCTAATCTAATTTGACTTTTTAGTTAAACAGACAAACTTAACTAGTTTTCATGATTTGGGTGGCCTAGAGGATGCTTCAATGACTCCAAGCTCTCCCCAAAGCTTTCAGGGATGAGAATATGTCTTGGTTATTCACTGTTGTTTCTCTTAGAAGAAATTTTGGTTCCTTGGGGACTATCTTTGACTTTTTAGTCAAGCGGACAAACTTACCCAATTTTCGTGATTTGAGAGGCCTAGACTATGTTTATGTGGCGCCAAGCTCTTCCCAATGCATCATGCCATGAGAATATGTCTTGGTTATTCGCTGTTGTTTCTCTTAGAAAAAAGTTTGGTTCCTTTGGGTCTATCTTTGACTTTTTGGTCAAACGGACAAACTTGCCCTGTTTTCGTGATTTGAATGGCCAAGAGTAAGTTTGTGTGATGTCAAACTCCCCCCAATGCTTCATGGAATGAGAATATGTCTTGATTATTCGTTGTTGTTTCTCTTAGACGAATGTTTGGTTCCTTTGGGCATATCTTTGCCTTTTTGGTCAAACGGACAAACTTAGAGAGTCTTTATGATTCGAGAGGCCTCGAGGATATTTGTGTGACCCCAGGCTCTCCCCAAAGCTTCATGGGATGAGAATATGTCTTGGTTATTCATGTATTTCTCTAAGATGAAAGTTTACTTCCTTCTAGCCTAACTTTGACTTTATTGTCAAACAAGCAAACTTAACTAGTTTTTGTGATTCGAGAGGCCTAGAGGATGTTTGTGCAGCACCAAGCTCTCCCGAAAGCTTCAAGGAATGAGAATATGTCTTTGGTTATTCATTGTTGTTTCTCTTAGAAGAATGTTTGGTTCCTTTGGGCCTATCTTTGACTTTTGGATCAAACGGACAAACTTAGAGAGTCTTTGTGATTCGAGAGGCCTCGAGGATATTTGTGTGGCCCCAGGCTCTCCCCAAAGATTCAGGGGATAAGAGTATGTCTTGGTTATTTATTGGTATTTCTCTAAGACCAAAGTTTATTTCCTTTTAGTCTAACTTTGACTTTATTGTCAAACAGACAAACTTAACTTATTTTTGTGATTCGAGAGCCCTAGAGGATGTTTGTATAACCCAAAGCTCTGCCCAAAGCTTCAAGGGATGAGAATATGTCTTGGCTATTCATTGTTGCTTCTCCAAGACGAAATCTTGCTTCCTTTTGGTCAAACTTTGACTTTAGGTCAAACGGACAAACCTTATCAGTTTTTCTGATTCGAGAGGCCTAGAGAATGTTTGTGTGACCCCAAACTCTCCCCAAATCGTCTAGGGATAAGAATATGTCTTGGTTATTCATTGTTGTTTCACTTAGATAAAAGTTTGCTTCCGTTTGGTCAAACTTTGACTTTATGGTCAAACAAATAAACCATTCCTGTTTACATGATTCAAGAGGCTTGGAGGATGTTTGTGTGACCCCAAGCTCTTCTCGAAGTTTCAATGGATGAGAATATGTCTTGGTTATTCACTGTTGTTTCTCCTAGACGAGGGTTTGCCTCCTTTTGGTCTAACTTTGACTTTATGGTCAAACAGACAAATTTGACAAGTTCAGTTTGTTTTATTCTATCATTGACTTTTTCATCAAACGGACAAACATAGCGAGTCTTTGTGATTTGAGAGGCCTTGAGGATGTTTATGTAACCCCAAGCTCTCCCCAAAGCTTCAAGGTATGAGAATATGTCTTGGTTATTCGTTGTTGTTTCTCAGAGACGAAAGTTTTGTTCCTTTTGGTCCAATTTGACTTTTTTGGTCAAACAGACAAGCTTAACTAGATTTAGTGACTCGAGAGGCCTAGAGGATGTTTGTGTGACCCCAAGCTCTCCCCAAAGCTTCATGAGATTAAAATATGTCTTGGTTATTCGTTGTTGTTTCCCTTAGACGAAAGTTTGGTTGCTTTGGGACTAATTTGACTTTTTGGTCAAACAGACAAACTTAGCTACTTTTCGGGATTTGAGAAGCCTAGAGGATATTTTTTTGACCCCAAGCTCTTCGCAATGCTTCAAGGGATGAGAATATGTCTTGGTTATTCACTGTTATTTCTCTTAGATGAAAATTTGCTTCCTTTTGGTCTAACTTTGGCTTCAGGGTCAAACAGACAAACTTAACTTGTTTTGGTGATTCGAGAGGCCTAGAGGATGCTTGCGTCACCCCAAGCTCTCCCCAAAGCTTCAATGGATGAGAATTTGTCTTGGTTATCCATTGTTATTTCTCATAGATGAAAGTTTGCTTCCTTTTGGTCTAACTTTGACTTTAAGGTCAAACAGACAAACACACCTAGTTTTCAAGATGCGAGAGTCCTAGAGGAAATTTGTGGGACCCCAAACTCTTCCCAAAGCTTCAAGGGATGAGAAATTATGTCCTGGTTATTCATTATTGTTTCCCTTAGACAAAAACTTTAGGTTCCTTGTTGGTCTATCTTTGACTTTTTGGTCAAACGAAACAAACTTAGCATGAGTTTTTGTGATTTGAGAGGCCTAGAGGATGTTTGTGTGACCCCAAGCTCTCCCCAAAGTATCAAGGGATGAGAATATGTCCTGGTTACTTCGTTGTTGTTTCTCTTAGACGAAAGTTTTGTTCCTTTTGGTCTAATTTCACTTTTTAGTCAAAGAGACAAGCTTAACTAGTTTCAGTAACTTGAGAGGCCTAGAGGATGTTTGTGTGACCCCAATCTCTCTCCAAAGCTTTAAGTGATGATAATATGTCCAAGTTATTCGTTGTTGTTAATCTTAGACGAAAGTTTAGTTTCTTTTGGTCTAATTTGGCTTTTAGTCAAATAGACAAGCTTAACAAGTTTTAGTGACCCGAGAGGCCTAGAGGATGTTTGTGTGACCCCAAGCTCTCCCCAAAGCTTTAAGGGATCACATATGACTTAGTTATTCATTATTGTTTCTCTTAGACGAAAGTTTGCTTCCATTGGGTCCATCATAGGCTTTTTATTCAAACGGACAAGCTTAGCATGTTTTTGTGATTCGAGAGGCCTAGAAGATGTTTTTGTAACCCCAAGCTCTCCCCAAAGCTTCAATTGATGAGAATATGTCTGGGTTATTCATTGTTATTTCTCTTAGACGAAAGTTTGATTCATTTTGGTCTAATTTGACTTTATGGTCAAACGGACAAACATAACTAGTGTTAGTGATTTGAGAAGCCTAGAGGATATTTGTTTGACCCCAAGCTCTCTCCAAAGCTTCAAGGGATGAGAATAGGTCTGGGTTATTCATTCTTGTGTCTCTTAGATGAAAGTTTGCTTTCTTTTAGTCTAACTTTGACTTAATCGTCAAATGGACAAACTTAACTAGTTTTGGTGATTTGAGAGGTCTGGAGGATATTTGCGTGACCCCAAACTCTATTCAAATCTTCAAGGGATGAGAATATGCCTTGGATTTTCATTGTTGTTTCTCTTAGAGGAAAGTTTGCTTCCTTTTAGTCCAACTTTGACTTTATGGTCAAACGGACAAACTTACCCAGTTTCGTGATTTAAGAGTCTTAGAAGATGATCGTGTGACCCCAAGCCCTCCCGAAAGCTTCAAAGGATGAGAATATGTCTTGGTTATTCATTGTTGTTTCTCATTAGACGAAAGTTTGCTTTCCTTTTAGTCTATCTTTGACTTTTATGCTTAAACGGACAAACTTACCTAGTTTTCGTGATTCGAGAGTCCTAAAAGGATGATTTGTGTAGACCCCAAGCACTCCCCAAAGCTTCAAGGGATCAGAGTATGTCTTGGTTATTCGTTGTTGTATTACTCTTAGACGAAAGTTTGCTTCCTTTGGGTCTATCTTTGACTTTTTGTTCAAAACAGGACAAACTTAGTGAGTTTTCGTGATTCGAGAGCACTAGAGGATGTTTGGGTGACCCCAAGCTCTCCTAAAGCTTCAAGGGATGAGAATATGTCTTGGTTATTCGTTGTCATTTCTCTTAGACGAATGTTTAGTTCTTTTGGGTCTTTCTTTGACTTCTTATCTAGGTTTCGCGATTCGAGAGGCCTAGAGGATGTTTGTGTGACCCCAAGCTTTCCTCAAAGCTTCATGGGATGAGAATATGTCTTGGTTATTCACAGTTGTTTCTCTTAGATGAAAGTTTGCTTCCTTTTGGTTTAACTTTGACTTTTGAGTTAAACGGACAAACTTACCTAGTTTTCGTGATTCAAGAGGCCTAGAGGATGTTTGTGTGACCCCATCCTTTGCCCAAAGCTTCAAGGAATGAGAATATGTCTTGGTTATTTATTTTGTTTCTCTTAGACGAAAGTTTCCTAACTTTTAGTTTAGCTTTGACTTTAGGGTTAAACGGATAAACTTACCCAGTTTTCGTGATTCGAGAGTCCGAGAAGATGATCGTGTGGCCCCAAACACTCCCCAAAGCTTCAAGGGATGAGAATATGTCTTTGTTATTCATTGTTGTTACTCTTAGACTAAAGTTTGCATCCTTTGGGTTTATCTTTGACTTTTTGTTCAAACGGACAAACTTAATGAGTTTTCATGATTCGAGTGGCCTAGAAGATGTTTGTGTGACCCCATGCTCTCCCCAAAGCTTCAAGGGATGAGAATATATCTTAGTTATTCATTATTGTTTCTCGTAGATGAAAGTTGGTTTCCTTTTAGTCTAACTTTGGCTTAATGGTCAAGGTGACAAATTTAACTAGTTTTCGTGATTCAAGAGGCCTAAAGGATGTTTGTGTGACGCCAAGCTGCCCCAAAGCTTCAAGGGATGAGAATATGTCTTGGTTATTCGTTGTTGTCTCTCTTAGACGAATGTTTGGTTCCTTTGGGTGTTTCTTTGACTTCTTGGTTAGACAGATAAACTTAGCAAGTTTTCGTGATTCGAGAGGCCTAGAGGATGTTGGTGTGATCCCAAGCTCTCTCCAAAGCTTCAAGGGAAAAGAATATGTCTTGGTTATTCATTGTTGTTTCTCTTAGACAAAAGTTTATTCCTTTGGGTCTAATTTTACTTTTTAGTCAAACAGACAAATTTAGCCAGTTTTCATCATTCAATAGGCCTAGAGGTTGTTTGTGTGACCCTAAGCTCTCCCCAAATCCTCAAGGGATGAGAATATGCCATGCTTATTCATTATTGTTTCTCTTAGACGAAAGTTTGCTTCCCTTTAGTCTAACCTTTGACTTTTTGGTCAAACAGACAAACCTAGCCAATTTTCGTTTGATTCGAGAGGCCTAGAGCATGTTTGTGTGAGCCTAAGCTTTCCCCAAAGCTTTAAGGGATGAGAATATTTCTTATTTATTCATTGTTGTTTCTCTTAGACCATAGTTTGCTTCCTTTTGGTCTAACTTTGACTTAATGGTCAAATGGATAAACATTAACTAGTTTTCGTGATTCGAGAGGCCTAGAAGATGTTTCTGTGACTGCAAGCTCTCCCCAAAGCCTCAAGGGAAAAGAATATGTCTTGGTTATTCGTTGTTGTTTCTTGGTCAAATAGATAAACTTAGCAAGTTTTCGCAATTCGAGAGGCCTTGAAGATGTTCGTGTGACCCCAAGCTTTCCCCAAAGCTTCAAGAGATGAGAATATGTCTTGGTTATTCACTGTTGTTTCTCTTAGATGAAAGTTTGCATCCTTTTGATCTAACTTTGACTTTTCTCACACAACTGTCATATAAGGATCTGAGAATGAGATCAGCATCATCCAAACCTGGCTCTTTTTAGGAAGATACACAAAGATGGCAAAGAGGTTAATATGGTAAGTGGCAACATTAATTGACTCTGGCGCTATATCAGAATGGCTGCTGATGTGTCTGTTCTTGTTAGTGACATACATAATTTTAAATTACAATTATGGTGACAATATCCGTTATGTTGTATATGTAAAAATTACAGATAATTATAAAAAAAAATACAATTTCACAATTATATTTGTGTTACGGGTGCAGAGATTTCCACATCAATAATATTAGAGTTGTAATTACGAGCGCATGGTTGCAGGAGTCTACCATTTTTCTCAGTCTTTATCAGTTCACCGCCCTCAGTTTTGGCATGGGCCAATTCGAAGTTAACAGACATAACCCTGTAAAGGTGCACGAACTAGACAGTTTAATGCAGTTTTCGTAGTTTCATATAAATGTTACATGTATTGCCTTTATATCACATGACTGTATGCATAAGATTTTTAGGTTGTGTTTAGTGTGCTGACATTAAAAATTGAATATACAAGATTTCAAGATATTTTCAAATTAAATGCATGTATAAAATATCTAAATTAGTATTATTTTGTTGTTTAGATAATTATATATGATCAGTATGAGATGCTTGTGATTATTATTATAATATATATTTTTAGGTATTCTTTTGATGCAACATTTTAACATGTTGTCTATCTGCCATAAACAGAAGATATTAAAAGAATATTTGTATACATTTTCTACAAAACTACAGAAAAATTCGATGTAATTATAATTTTTTTGGTAATTAAATCTGAGTATCAAATTTGTAAAAATTCTTGATAATTTAATTAAATCGTGATATATACCATCTTCATTTCCTGATTGATCCTCTCATATCGAAACATATTTATACCCATGCATTTCGAATACTTGAGAATTTACATTCATCCTAGAGTATGTTTTTTTTTTTAAAAGCTTCTAGAGTATGTGTTATATTTGAGGGAGATGTCCTCCGTACTCCAGGGCGGTACGGAGTATGGGTGCTCCAAATAATGCCATCCGTTGATCAAGAATGAAAGCAAATCAACGGCCAGAAATGATAATTGCAGACTTGGGCAGCAAGTTAATCAGGGAAAAGCCAAAATTATAAATTAAATCCTTCAAAATAACATTTAAATATAACCAAATAATTGCAACTTGAGTGAACAATTCATTAAAATTGCAAAATTAATTTTTCTTATTTTAGCTCTCATGGAGCAAACATCCTTGGGTGGAGTCTCCACTTTAGTTTCTCATAGTATTTTGAAAGATTAGTCTCTCACCTAATAGATGAGAGGATACTTTGAAAAATCAAAAATAATTATTTATGAAAAATTTTAATTTGTTTCATTAATGATTATATAAATTATATGAAATATCACTTGAAATTTTTTTTTTTGCTTTGATTAGGGTATCCCCACAAAACAAAACAAAAATTAAAATCTAATTTTTCTCAAGTTATTTAATTATAAAAAAATTTAATTTGTTTTATCAATGATTATATAAATTATATGGAATATCACTTGAGAATTTTTTTTTAATATTTGATCAGGAAATACCCACAGGCATTACTGTAAGATTAACACTTCAGGTCAAAGGTTGTTGTTTGGTAAAGCTGTCTCTAAAGTGACATATTTTTTTTAAAAATGCAATACAAGGACTTCTTAAGAAATCATTAGTTCTAATACTACTCTTGTCCAAGCACCTTTATTAATTTTAGACAATTTTTGGTCCAAATTATTTTAAGAAAATTGTTAAGAATATCAAATAATCAAGAATATCCTAAAATAAATATTTGTCATGAAAAATATTACACAAATAATTATAAAATTATTTTTTAAAAATAATTATTATGACACAAAATAATTTAGAATTTAATTTTTTTATGTTAATTATTTATAAAGAATTTTAGTTTATTTCATCAATGATTATATAAATTATAAGAAATATTGCTGCAGGAAAGTTTTTTTTTTGTCTTTGACTGGTGCATCTTCATAGGCATTACTATAAAACTAACCATTCAAGTCGGGAGTAATAGTTGAGTAAAGCCTTTTTCAAAATGACATATTTTTAAAGGAGTGCAATACAAAAACTTATCTAAAAGTCATCAATTTTAATATTATTTTCGATCAATCATGCTTTACTAATTTTAGGCAATTTTTAGTCTAAAATCATTTTTAAAAAATTATTAGGAATATCAAATAATCAAGAATATTCTAAAATAAATATTTGACACAATGAAAATATTACACAAAAAAGTTAGAAAAATTATTTTAAAATAAAATAATAATTATGACATAAAAAAAAGAAAGCATTTAGAATCTAATTTTTCTTATATTAATTATTATAAAGAATTTTAGTTTGATTTATCAATAATTATATAAATTATATGAAATATCACTTGGGGAAGAGTTTTCTTTTTGTTTTTGTTGTCTTTCTCCAAATTATCCATACAACTATTACTGTAAGACTAATCTTTCGGGTCAAGGATAGTGGTTAGGTAAAGTCTTTTTCAAAATGACATATTTTGAAAAAACTGTAATACAAGAATTTATCAGGAGATTATCAGTTCTAATACTACACTCACTCAAGCACGTTTTACTAATTTTAGACAATTTTTGGTCCAAAACTATTTTTAAATAATTGTCAAGAATATCAAATAATCAAGAATATTCTAAAATAAATATTTGGCACAATGAAAATACTACACAAATAATTAAAAAAATTATTTTAAAACAAAATAATAATTATGACACAAAAAAGAGAAAAATTTGGAAAAATTAACACATTTTTAAAGAAATGCAGTATAATGGCATAAGAAAAACAAACAGCAGAAAATGGAAAAAGGGTAAACTGTAGAGAATATAATCCCCATCTTGAATAACAGGAACTGAAAGCACTCTAAAGCGTTGTAGATTTATGAGAAATAAGTATAAATATACATAAAAAAATATCAAAACGAAAACATCTGGAAAACCAGAGAGACAAATAAATAGATAAATTAAAAGGTAAAGTGGAAGGATTTTTTTTTTTTTACAAAAAAATTGAACCTGCAACTTGAGGAACATAGAATCCTTGTGCTCTTGCTTAAAGGTTGGGCCATACACCAGGCACCAAAGATTTAAACGATAAACGAAATCAATTATATTGGGATGTGAAAAAAGTTAAAAGAAGGACAACTGTAGTGCTTAGTATAAAATAAGTTTGAACAATGCATCTTTTAGTGCAAGTACCTAAAGGCATATATTAAGACACTCCTAACAATTTCAGTGCAGACCATAAAACACTAATAACAATACAAGGATCAGATTAACCACCAAGAAATAGAGAATATATATAGAGCCTTAATTAAACTATATTAGAATAAGCTAATAGATTGTTGAAGCCTTAATTCCTCTTTAATCTTCACATTCATCTCCTTGAAGCATATTGGACTCCACTCTTGATGTATCAAGGCCAAGGTGACACATTCTTGCATCATAGGACAAAAGTTAGGAATTCTACTCCTTAGCTGCCAATTCTCATCAACAAAATGAGCAGTTAAATAAATGTAACCCTCAGTGGTAATTGCAGTCCATACATCGGATGTTAGACATACTCTATTAGGAATATTAGCCATGACTTCCTTAACCTTGTTCTTCTCCTTGATATAAGTTTGGTTAATATCTGACACAAGAGTACTCCTAGATTACATCACTACATTGGGACTTATATAATTCACCCAATCTCTAATCCCCTCATATTGGACAAAATTGAAAGGAAGATCATGCCGAACAATAGCTTTTGCAAACAAGTCGCAATGGATTTTTTTATCAATCTTTTTCAGCCTAGAGTACATTTTCACTCACATCCAAGCTTTGTTGAAGAATATCTTTACAAACTGAAATATAACGACTTAAATGTGAGGTTCATAATTCAATTTGGTCCTAGGATTTTTTCCAACCACGTAATCATGATTGCAATGATTACACATTGCCTTTTCAACCCAATCTTTATCTTTACCAATTTTTGTGAAAAATTTCCACACATTTGACATTTCCTTTTTAGCACTATCATTCTTTTCAAACTCCCTAAAGTTTACAAGAGGTGTTTCAACATCTTCATCTTCCACATTTACAGATTTATTGTTAGACTGAGACTCCATAAAATCTGCCCATTAGTGATTAGGTAAAAAAATTCCATATCTTAGCTATCAGCAACTTGTATTAGCATATGTTAAGTAATTATATTGGTTGTTTTATTACGTGGGTACTAAATCATAGCATTCTCTTGGTTTGTGATTGGTTAATTGGAGGGATATACAAGAGCGAGGGTAGAGATAATGTAATTATATCTGGACTCTAGTTTCTGTCATAGATACAGGGAGTTGTCCAGGGTGCATTACAGCATATCAAACCGATATATATTGTTCTGTCATACACCAGAGTGAATATTGTACCTAGTTACCTACTTTCTCAAAAAACTAAACACAGCTTGGAATTTTGAAAACTCAAGTGTCTCGAAGTCAAAGACATTTATGACAAAATATGGCTTATACTAGCAGTCTTGTAAAACATATCCAACTAGAAGAATTGCAATGAAAAAATGACAAAAAATTTAGTACTTTGATATTAACTTCTCATTGAACATCTTTCCATTATTTTATTTTTCCAAGTTTCTTCCATCTACTCTTCCGTATGGTCAAAGAAGGAAGTATATATATATATATATATTCAACAAAAACACACAAAACAAAACATAATAAAAAACAATAATGCTATAAACTGTAGAGAGACAAACATACCTCAAGATCCTTCAACTCAAATGGATACTTTCATGCCCCTGATGGTCTCTCATATGGAGTTAGCGTGAAATTTATCCAATGGTGTGGTTTGGATCGAATTGAATTAAATATATTAGGGACAAAGTTAGGGCTTCAGCCAGAGATGGAGAGAGAGACAAAAAATAGATGGCTTTTGGCCAGAGCCCAAAAGGAACGAAAATATTGCTTATGTTAGAGATGGAGAGAGACAAAAGAAAGAGAAAACTTACAAACTCAACAATGGCAGAGATGCGTTCTACGTTCTGTGCCTTCATGCTCTTCGTTTTGCATTCATAGAAACTGAATCACATTGGGGCTAGGGTTAAACATGGGCTGATCCACCAAACCTACTTGTTTGGTAGGTTAAAAATGGATTAGGGCCAAAATAACCCACAAGATAAAAATTTAGGATCAAGCCCACCCCACATACAGGGCTAAGGGGGCTGACTCATAGGCTTTGGGCCATTTTGACACTTCTAGAAGAGAGTTTAAGTCTCCTAAGATACCTCAAAGTCAAGCGATAAGATATTGATTAGGAGGCAACGATGATTAGTTGAATCTAGTGTAAAATTAAAGAAAAGATTAGAAGAAGACTAAGTCAACTTAAGTCAACCCTAAGTAAACCTAAAAAAAATTAGTCAACCCTAAGTCAATCAAGAAACATTAGTCAACAAGTAAACAACTTAAGTCAACTAAGAGAGTCTAGTCGTTTTATTTAACAGAATAAGCAAAAGATAAAACTACCTAGAGATGATTAAATGACTAGAAGACAAACAAGACAAGTAAATAACACAGTGTACGGATGGAAGGAAAGAATCTAACAATTTCAAAAGTAATTAATAGCAGAAAGAAAAAGTCTTTCGAAAAGGACAAGAGCTCACGGCCAAGTGGCCTTGTGAAGGGCAAGCCAATTCACCATGTGATCTTACTCCTTAAGAAAAGAATAAAATTATTACTAGGATAACCTTTCAAAACCCACAACCATGGAAAAAGAAAAAGACATATAATATCCCATGGTTTAGTCAAAAGTTAGAAAAATTAAGAATTGATTATTAAACAAAGAAGGAAGTGCCAAATGTCATCATCTTGGCATGAAATTGATCACATGACCAAATCCTATGGTCTTTTAAGATAGAAAGTACAAAAAGGTATCTTTAAAGATAAGAGAATCAATGAACAGAAAGCCTTATTTGAAAAGGATAAAAGACTTAGTCAAAAAGTAGCAATAATGGCTACTTGGAAAAAATGAAAATAAATGATAACCTAGAAGCTAGAAGTGCACGGCCAAGTAGTTTTTCCAAGATACTAGAGCATGTGACCTTAAGCAATAAGGAAAGAATGAAGTCAATACAAGGAACCAAAAATTCCACAAACCCACGGCCAACCATGACTAGAAAAATAATTATTTAAGAAATTCTATGTAATCATTAGCTTGAAAAACTATGAAGCCAAGTATCTTAACCCTATCAAAAGATGAGTAACTATGAAAGAAATTTTTTTGCTAGATCATGCACGGCCAAGTACATCAAGAAAAAGAAAGAAAAATAACTAACTAATAAAATAGGTGGATAAATGAAACAAGAACACGTTAAAAATCAAATCAAATATTACTTGATAAGGTATCTACCTAACCTAGGACGCTATTGAGCACATGACTCGAAAATAACCTAGAAGGAGAGACAAACTACACGGCCATGTACTAGGTTCCTTGAACAAGACAATGCTCAATTCACAAAGTACTTGAGATAAGAACCCTAAAGGGTCACATGTTCACACAGCAACACACATCCTTTCACTCTCACCCACTCACACGACTAAGCACCCCACACACACTCACTTGAAGTCTATAAATAGCACACTCCATGCATTTCCATGCACACACACTCTAGAGACCTACAAACGTTGTCACTTTATAACTCAAACCCGTGAGGTATCAAAAGGGGATAAGCAAACCACCACATTCAAGACTATGTAGGGAGTGATAACACTTCTCTTTCCTACTCTTGTTTAATATGTGTTTATTATTTTGATGAAATGTTTTATTCTTTAATGATGGTTCATTTCATGTGTTTATTTATTATGATATTTTCATTTTGAATGAGAAACTGTGAACCATGGATGATAAACTTTTAACATGACTATGCCTATTACCAATGAGTTTTGAGAAGTGATCCTTATGGGGGGTGATCTCACCAAAGTTTAGAAATAATCCTCAAAGAGCTGATCCCACATGATTAAGGTCACTTTGTGGTAAGGTCACTTCGGTGACAAAGGCGAAGGGATGCCTTTGCAAGAGAAAAGAGCTCTATTCCTAAGTTTGAGAATCATGTTATATTGTTATGAAAATGATTGATAACAAGGTATAACAAGATCAAGAAATCATGTTAAATAAGAGTTTATGTTAAATAGAAGTCATTTTCTGTATAGTTATACAGCTGAAAACATTATAGTTCTAAAACCAAATGTTATTATTCATTACTGAGATATTTATCTCACTCCTATTTACTAATGTTTTCATATTAAGCCAAGATGCCATTTCTCTTTATAATAATAAAGATCCAAGACTTCTGGGTTAGCATACCCCTTGTGGGTGTAGTGAGAGCAATCCATAGCATCAAGATTGTCCAATAGACAACCAAGATCCCTGCGAGGGATAAAGTGTTATGTAACATTTGGTACATTAAATGGTGATTATATGGAATCGAAATGGAATAGGAATAGAATGGAATGGAATGGAATGATCATTCCTATCTACAGTTTTGTAACTTTTGGAATGTAATGCCTTTCTAAGTCACTTCACTGTTTGGTATATAGAATTACTGTGGAATAGAATCAAAGTGAATGTAAATGACATAAATAACCCTTATAAGAAAAAATCTTTTTTAACATTAATAATAATGTTTAATTGAAATTATTTTTAATAATTTGATTAGAATAAATGTTGTCATCTTTCAAAAGAAAAATGTTAACACATCAAGTAAATATTTCATATTTATTTTTTATATATAAATAAGTTTTTAAATCCAAGACAAAAGATCTACGTCGAGACTAAAAATTATAATAATAAACTAAAATACCATCAAAGTTAATAAGTAATCAAATACATAAAATTTGACCATAAAAAATTATACCATAAACTAAAAAAATCAAGAAAGACAATATTTTATTACCCAAAAAGAATAAGAAGGACAATAGGTATAATTATGTAAAATTTTTAAAGGTATATTAGGAATAAATAATTCTAATCTCATTCCATGGAGCATGAAATCCTAATCCCACCTCTCTAGGAAGGAATGGATTCCATGTTTTTTTCTTGGTTTCATGGAATGGGGCATGGAATGGAATCACCATTCCATATTTTTTTTGCAAACAAACATAAGAATTCCCCATTCTATGGAATGGGCATGGAATGGAATCACCATTCCTGCATATCAAACGTCACGTTAGGGTTTATAAGTTAAATTATGTAGAGGTTACTTTTAAAATGGGATATGTAAAATAACTTAACTAAGTTCTCCTTCATTTAGCATGTAAAATAGTTGCTAAGCGACCCATGATGTAACCCTAACTCTAAGTTATAAATAAATAAATTGGTGTGTTATATGATCATATAGTTTAAATGCTTTATTAAGAATTAACAAACTAAAAGTAAACAATGATTTTACTTCCATCCAAGTAAGGATAATCATGTGTCTAATGCACATAGGAAAAATCCCAAGAAGTGAATCAAGAAGCCTTAAACTCAGAATTACAGGAACCTAAGTTGGCCTTCTCGGCCAATTGGGTGCCTAGGCACCTACTTTAGGCAGTGAGTTAGCCGAAACTAGGTGCTTAGGCGCCCAGTGACTAGTGCTTAAGCGCTCCCCAGGTCGAGAGTTAGAATAATTTCAGATCAGTGCGAAGGCGGTGCATTGGCCGAGGAACTAAATCATTTTTGCCTAGAAAGGAATCAAGTTTAGGTATAAATGAAATTTGGGTTACTTGGGATAGGAAAAATACTATAGTTAATGACATAGTCATCATGTTTAATTTTAAATTCTATAATTAACCCTATCGTGCCATGGTTTACAAATTTTAAATTCCTAATGGAATGGAAATGCGCAAGGCTTGCTGTTATGTTATGAAGATATTTTATTATAATAGTGGACAATTCAACTATAAATCCAATTTTGTTTTGAAATGGTATAGTATCTTGGTAGATTAGCATTAGTTAGGATATGAATTCTTTAATAATGCTATAGGAATGTGACTTAAATACTTTTAGGTTATAATTGAAATTTAATATTCATTTGTCTCCTTTCCAACGCAACCATTGGTTCATTTTATGCTAGTTATAATTTTTAGTTAATTGTATAAGCATTTGAAGACTTAGTCGTACCCATTGTGGCAACAAATAAATAAATAAATAGAATTTAAAGCATATTTTATTTTATCTCTAAATAGGACAAAAGTAATGAACCTATTGGTTGTGTAACTAAGATTAAGGGTTTTTTTTTCTAATTATGCTTAGTTAATTTGAGATTACAAAATAAATATGTTGTTGACAGTACAATCGCTGAACATTTAATAAACATGTGACTGACGCCAAATCGAAAGTGTTTGGGGCTAAACTCTGAATAAAAATATTGCTTGATCAAGTGTATGGCTGACGCCCAACTGGAAATGCTTGAGGCTAAACTCTATATGAAAGTATTGCTTGAATGAATGTGTGGCTAAGGCCTAGCCGGATATACTTGGGGCTAAATTCAATCTCTGATATTCTACTTGGTTATGCTTGAAATAAATTTTGGCAATATATAATGTTGTTGACTTAATTTATAAAGCAAATTACATTGCTGAAATACACTTATGTTAACTGTTCTTGAACCACGGTCCTTTGTATGGAGTATGTGTTGATTTTAGTTAACGGTTATGAATGTTCTTGTCACCCACTAAGTTTATAAACTCACTCTATTTTTGTTTCTCTTTTTTTTCCACTCTTTTTCTTCAGAGCCTGTTCAGGCATCTCTTATTCCACCTGACTAGCAGATTGCTTAATTCCTCAGAGAAGCAGGCTACCATGTGAGGCATGCTTGGTTACATGGATGTTTGTTTCATTTTTTGTAGTTTTAGGGTCATGGCCATCCTAAATAAGTTATACATTTTATTTTGTGATTATTTCAATTGGAGTTGAGTGGAGTTGAGCATCCACCTATTACTTTATGCACATTTATATTTGAAATTGATATCTAGGTTTTAATAAACTCTATTATAACTCTAGAGAGACTCCGAATATAGCGGACACTTTGCCAAAATTTTTACAATAATTGGGTGTTGATGCCCTTACGTTAGCTTAATGACTATTGGATCCTAGATTTGAGATATCTAATATTAATCGATGTGTAAGGCTTCAAGGGTTAGATGTTTCTAATTCCTTGGCTAGTTACTTCCTCATTTGGAGGTGTGATAAAGTTGGTATCAGAGTCAGGTTAGAGGTCATTGACTGCAATATAGAGGACAGGGTATCTTATGCGTGTGGTATGCCAGTATACCCACCTGTATAGCATTATCCTTTTTGTTATCCATGGCATTCAAGCATATGTATTCTTGTTACTGTTTCTTAGTTTTATGCCTTTTTTGTTATCTTGAACTTTTATTTCTTTGGACAGATACTATGCCACCCTCACATGTGCAACTATCAAAGGAGGTCAACAAGAAAGTCCTCCTGATGAGGCTTCTTCAGATCCACGAGGATCAGTGTTAAGGGGCAAGGGACGTAGAGGGTATGGAAGAGGAGCTACTATAACTATTCAGAAAAGGCATCGGTCTATAGGCTTGAAGACTTAGTGGCAAGAATAGGTAGAATGCAAAAGGTATTGGTTGAACTATCAACTCGGCAATAACTTGAAACACCTTTAGAGCTTAGAGCTACAATTCCTACACCAACCCCCCAAGTGCAAAGGTGCAAGTCACGCTTTATGAGTTTTGGAAGATAAAGCCACCTAGATTTACTATTCAGAAAAGGCATCGGTCTCTAGGCTTGAAGACTTAGTGGCAAGAATGGGTAGAATGCAAAAGGTATTGGTTGAACTATCAACTCGGCAATAACTTGAGACACCTTTAGAGCTTAGAGCTGCAATTCCTACACCAACCCCCAAGTGCAAAGGTGCAAGTCACACTTTAGGAGTTTTGGAAGATAAAGCCACCTAGATTTACAGGCACTGAGGTTGGTGCTGATCCATGTGTTTTTCTTGAGGAGTCACATCATCTATGTGTGGCCTTGGGATGTTCCTCTGCAAGATCAGTGGAGTTAGTCAGTTACCAACTTCTGGATGTGGCATATGATTGGTTTACTCTTACACTCAATACAAGGAAATTGGAGAGCCCTTAGCCTAAGACGAATTTACTAAGGCATTTATGGATCACTTCCTGCCTTAGAGTGTTCAAAATGCTTGAGCACGTGAGTTTGAATAGTTGACTCAAAAAGAAGGGATGTCAATTATAGAGTATGATATCCAATTTGCTTGTCTTGCTCACTTTGCCCCACACTTGGTGTCTACTAAGTAGATGAAAGTGGACAGGTTTGTGAATGGCTTGAAAGACTACTTGTTCAAGACTGTGACCATCATAAATGGGATGACTTATGCCCAGGCAGTAGACGCAGCCATGCGGATTGAGATGAGGGTTAGAGCCAAACAGTTAGAAAGAGAAGGTTCAAAAAGGGCTAGGACTAAGCGATATACTTCCTCTAAATTGGGTAGTACTTCTGAACCCTATGAGGTGCTTGCCGCTAGTCATGGAACTGGATAGAGGAGTGCTTTGCAAGGTCGAGATCAGGACAGAAGGGTTGATCAGAGGACCGTTTCTCAGGCAGCATTTTCTATCCCTTCGCATCTTATGGAGAACCCACAATACCCTAATTGTGGATTCAAACATTCTAGAGGTTGTTGTAAAGAGACGAGTGCTTATTTCCTTTATGGCCAGATGGGCCACCTTATTAGAGACTACCCTAATGCACCGTCTCGTCCCAATGATAGTGTTACACCTATATCTTTAGCCAACCCCTTTGGAGGTCGTGGGTCTTCTGGTAAAGGACAAACTCAAGTCTTTTCTTTAACAACTCAGGATGCTTAACTTGAAAATATAGTTATTACAGGTATTCTTCGTATAGCTGCTCATCCTGCAAGAGTTTTGTTTGACCCTGGTGCCACTTATTCATTTACTTCTCCATATTTTCCTTCACAACTTGCCAAAGCCACTTGTTCTTTGGAGACACCACTTTCGGTGATAACTCTCGTGGGAGAAGTTATAACAACTACTGACTACTTGCCTGCTTGTGACATTATGGTGTAGATGAGATATTTATGGTTGACTTGATTATACTTGAAATTCTTGACTTTGATGTAATCTTAGGGATGGATTGGTTATCTAGGCATCATGCTATCCTTGATTGCCATAAGAAAACAATGACTTTTGAGATGCTTGGAAAATCTACGCTTGTTTTCCAAGGAGATAGGAGCATGGCCCCAAACAAGTGGATCTCATCCCTTTCTACTAAGAAACTTCTTAGTAAAGGGTGCCTTGGATTTTTAGCTTACGTCCGAGACACTCAGTAGGAATCTACTCCCCTTGATGAGATTTCTATTGTTAAGGACTTTCCAGATGTTTTTTCCTAAGGACTTGCCCGGTTTGCCACCTGAGAGAGAAATAGAGTTTAGCGTAGATCTTTTGCCGAATACACAACCTATCTCTATCCCTCCTAGCTTGGATAAGGTACATCTAGTATTCCATGCATCCATGCTAAAAAAGTACCTTCCAAATGAGACTCATGTTCTTCAGCCTCAAACCCCAGAAATCAACTCACATTTGTCTTATGTGGAAAAACCAGTAGCTATAGTAGATCATCAAGTGCCAAATCTACGTTCTAAGGAGATTCCTTTAGAGATAGTGTT
The DNA here is from genome assembly GCA_019955255.1 of Castanospermum australe. NCBI lineage: Eukaryota > Viridiplantae > Streptophyta > Magnoliopsida > Fabales > Fabaceae > Castanospermum > Castanospermum australe. The sequence continues at coordinate 207,404 of NSJW01000408.1, read as the reverse complement.
ATGGCAATACCACAAAGGGTAAGTAGCTACGCGGGAGCTAGAGCAAGCTATGAGACGAGAACACCCGTACCTATTTTCTGACTAGGTATGCCTCTTGCTACTTGCTTACCTTTTTAAATTAGAGGACAAATTTTCCTAAATGAGGGAAGAGTTATAAGATTTAAAAAAATAGTTAAAATAGTGTGTTTTGGCCTTTTTGAGAAAAAAAGGGTTTGTCTTTTTCTTTTCCACATAGATTGCCCTTTCTCCTCTCTATTGTGAGGATTATGAATAGCATACACCTCACATTTGCTGCTGCTGCACCTAGAGTTTGTTTGGGCAATAACAAGTTAGTTGGGTTCATTCTCCTTTGTATTGGTGAGGTTCTAAGCCCGATTTCCTCACACTATGTCCTACTATCATTCCTTCTTTCCTTTTAAATTATTGAAAGCATTAATGTTATCGTTCCTAGTTCTCAATTTGGGTATAACAATCCCCCTAGTGCACTTGATTGCGTTGTTGCTTTTGAAATCACGAGACTAGGATTGTGGTGTGTATATTAACTTGATTATTGAAAGTGCATATATATATATATATATTTGCATACTTGTATTGCTTATTTATGGATTTAACGCTACGCAATGTAGGTTATTATCTTGCCATGGTTTACAAATTTTAAATTCCTAATAGAATAGAAATGTGCAAGGCATGCTGCTGTGTTATGAAGATATTTTATTATAATAATGGACAATTCAACTATAAAACCAATTTTGATTTGAAATGGTATAGTATCTTGGTAGATTAGCATTAGTTAGGATATGAGTTCTTTAATAATGCTATAGGAGCATGACTTAAATACTTTTAGGTTATAATTGAAATTTAATGTTCATTTGTCTCATTTCCTACACAACCATTGGTTGATTTTATACTAGTTATAATTTTTAGTTAATTATCTAAGCATTTGAGGACTTAATTGTACCCATTGTGGCAATAAATAAATAAATAAATAAATAAGCATGTTTTATCTTATCTCTAAATAGGACAAAAGTAATGAACTTGTTGGTCGTGTAACTAAGATTAAGGCTATTTTTTTTTCTAATTATGCTTAGTTAACTTGAGATTACAATATAAATATACTGCTGGTAGTACAATTATTGAACATTTAGTAAATGTGTGACTGACACCTAGTCGAAAGTGCTTAGGGCTAAACTTTGAATAAAAGTATTGCTTGATCAAGTGTATGGCTAACGCCCGACTGAAAATGCTTGGAGCTAAATTCTATATGAAAGTATTGCTTGAATGAATGTGTGGTTGAGGCCAGGCCGGATATACTTGGGGCTAAGTTCAATCTCTAATGTTCTACTTGGTTATGCTTGAAAATAAATTTTGGCAATATATAAAGATACTAAATTAATTTATAAAGCAAATTACATTGCTGAAATACACTTATGTTAATTGCTCTTGAACCACCATCCTTCGTATGGAGTATGTGTTGATTCTGGTTAATAGTTGTGAATGTCCTTGTTACCCACTCTGTTTATAAAGTCACTCTGTTTTTGTTTCTCCTTTTTTTCCCACTCCTGTTCAGGCATTTCCTGTTCAACCTAACTAGCAGATTGCTTAATTCCTTGGAGAGGCATGCTACCATGTTAGGCATGCTTGATTACATGGATATTTATTTAATTTTTTGTAGGGTCATGGCCATCTTAAATATGTTATACATTTTATTTTGTGATTATTTCAATTGGAGTTGAGTAGAGCTGAGCTCCCACCTATTACTTTGTGCACATTTATATTTGAAATTGATGTCTAGGTTTTGGTAAACTCTATTACAACTCTAGGAAGACTCCGAATGCAGGGGACACTTTGCTGAAATTTTTACAATAATTGGGTGTTGATGCTCTTACGTTGGCTTAATGACTGTTAGATCCTAGATATGAGATATCTAGTATTAATCAATGTGTGAGGCTTCAAGGGTTAGACGTTTCTAATTCCTTGGCTAGTTACATTCCCGTTTGGGGCCGTGACAGGCTATTCTCCCCACCATTTTTCAAATTGTGTAGTATTAGGAGCTAGCTCCAATTTTTGCATAATTAGTATCCATAAATTCTTTGTACTCATTGAGTTGATCCTTTAGGAGTTGGCATTCCTTGTTCTTTAGCTACAACTTAGTAGTCATATTTACAAGAGTGAAGAAAAGAGAGAAACAAACAAGAATTTATCCTTGTACAGCCACCAACCATGTGAATTACATTCAATTCCCAAAATATCTTACTTGGAATCTTTTTACTATCTTCAAGATTCAACTAAGTACTTGAAAAATTTTACAATTTAGCGCAACTATTTACACTCTTGGAATACCTCACCCTACATTTGAGTTTCACTACTTAAGGCATACGTCACCCTTGTCACATACACACATGGAGTGACAACTCACTCTTTATGTTACAAACTTTGAGGGATAGTTCACCCTCTTTTAAACGAAGTGTTTTTTTAATACATGTAGTCTCTCTCAAAAGGGTGACGATAAAATGAACTTATAGATAGATGGATTTAGGAATGATGAAATTAGAGTCATCATCTATAATGATATAAAATAAAAAGTTTCAATTAATCTTCACTTTAACACACACACACACACACACATTAGCCGTTTATAGTTGTTAGAATTGAGTTATGGCCAATAATGTCTGAATATTGTGAGTTGGTATGTAAATATTTTATTCTAGCACTTGATGTTAGCATTATCTAATATTTCGTGTGGGCTTATGTCATTTTCTTTTTCTAACAACGGCCTAATATATGATTCATGTGGAGATGCATGTGATCAGTCCACCAATTAACTTAAATGTTCCAGGTTTTGTGGGCAAAAGGCATTTATAACAATAATTAGTAAGGGTAATAGTGTTGGCCCTGGCCCATATATAGGTTCATTACGGGAAAACTTAACTAATTTGGCTAGGTCCCTTTTGCATTCGCAAGAATAGACTTTTTAGTCATTCTACAACTTGCCTCATTGAAAACTGTGTTCAGATAGTGTGAATTACAGAGGAAGTCCTAACCTTTTCAAGAACTTTGTAGGTCATTGCATCAACACAACAATTCTAGAGTATCCATTATCATGTCTTCAACAAGTAAGCCTTATCATTGTTATAATTTTATATAATTGTTTGTATGATTTTACTTACACTCAAATCTAGCCTTTAAAAGGCCATAAAAGATCTTTAAATGTAATTTCATTTGAAATAATTTTCAAATAAGTGTTCAAAGTATTGTGAAATATATGAACAAAATAGTGACCAAAGGTCTGGTTTAAAAAGCTCAACCTTGGTTTCTTTTCATAATTTTGAAATACTACCATGACTAGTTCTTGAAAACATGTTTGTTATGAATTTTATCAAGTTAAAACCATTTATCAAAGTTGAAAAACTTATTTAAGTTCTCTTCTTATAAAACCTCCACCTTTAAATAAGAGAATAAGCCTAGAAAAGAAAATATAGACATTTGAATCCTTGGCCTTCTTGTTGCAATCTAAGCTTCAAATACTTCTAATCTTCAAATTATTGAAATGCTTGAAGCATCTCTTTATTCTCCATCTTCTTTAGTTAACTAAAATTATGATATTTCGCTATCTTGTTTCTTTGCTTACTATTGATAGTTGGACTATCCTACAAAATATAATTAACTTGAAAATCATAATTATTTCAACTTAATTTTTTAACATTCCAATATGCATGATTCATAAAAAATGTAACTCTAGCTAGGATGTCAATCATGTTCACATAGACAAATCCGATATATACTTTAAGACAATTTTTGTAATCAAAATTAATACATTGAACCATTTGGACAAACAATCTCTCATGTATGGAGAATATTGATCATCTATTTGTTATGTATTTGTCATTATCAAAACATAACACATCAAACCATTAGTGCAAATACTTGTGGCCACTCACTTCAAGTTGTCTTCAAAGCAATCAACTTAGACTGTTGATGAAGTAGATAAAATGTCTAGGTGGTGTGTATTCTTGAATTTTTCAAGAATAGGGGTGATATTGGTGACTTTGTTAATTGTGATTGTGTGAAACAAAAAGGAAGAACTTAGAGAGCTAAGCTTCAAGAGGTAAACTCTTGGACCTTGGGATAATTCCCCACTTGTTGTCCTACCATTTTCTTTGGAATTATGGTTATTATCTTTGATGCAAAATTGGTGTGTTAGCTTATGGTATAATATGCAATTGTGTGAATATTATGATGTGTTTGAGCCATTGAGGCATGGTTTGTATTGATTGGGGAGGTTCCCTGACAAGGTGAATATTGGGCACTCACTTTGAGGTATGGCTCGTTGGAGTGGCCCGAGTGTGTGTATTGATTGTGTAGGTTCCCTAACCAGGAGAATAGTGTGTATGGTTTGTCCTAAGAGGTACGGCTCTTGGAAATTCCATACGGATACTCACTTTGAGGTATGGCTCAATGGAGTAGTCCTATTGCTATTGTTGTGTGCTCACTTTGATATAGGCGGTGTATTATGTTATAAATTGCCTAACGCTTGTATGCAGGAAAGTGAACTCAAGGGTGGAGGGGTCTTCAAGGACCCTGGGTTTACTGAGATTTATTTCTCACCCCATTTGGGGCTATGTTTTCAGGTCCTCAAGGAGGAGGGATTAACTCTTTCAAGCGAAAGAAGCATGTGTAGATATTTTGGGATTATATGTATGGATAACCATTTTGGGATGTATAATCACTTGTAACCCTTTTTGTAAACTTCTTGGTACTCTTGATTTAGAGGAATTGTAAATGTTGAATATGCCATATGAATCAAGTGCTTAGTATGTGTATGTACTCCAAGTGATGATATTCAATTTGGTACCATGCAATTTATGTAAATATGAGATGGTATAATATGATTGAGCTTGTATACGAATTATGCAAATGTGCTATGTTTTGGTCCAATTGATAAATTGTGTGTCATATTGGTTAAATGCAAATCAGGTGTATCCATGAATGGATTCTAGGGAAAATGGTTGTGTATTAGGTGAGTGGACATTCAATATATGCTTTGAGACTAATTAGGTACCTAAATGGTCCATGAATGTGCTCCAACGACATGCAAAACCAAGGCTGTCCTGTTTTCGGATTCACTGTTTTGGCTGATGAACATGTTGTGGTAAAATAAACATAACTTGAGCTAGAGTGGTCCAAATGAGGTGAAAATTTAACCCACGTGAAGCTAACTTAGAGATATTTAATTCTGGAAAGTTTTATAATTTATGGACAAGTGACCGTTTCCCAGTTTCCCCGTAAAGGTCGCTGCTCTGTTTCCAGGAGTCCAGTCTGGACAGTTAGCTTGGGACAAGCATAAATCGAGTTATACTAAGCCAAATGGTGAAAATAATATGTCATTGGAAAGCTTAGATTGTCTAGTTTGACATATCCAAAATTTAGAATTTTTAGCCTAGTGGTTAATTCCCAGAAAGTCCGTGAGTGTGACGAACTCGGATGCGGTGGCCAGTATAGCACAGCCATTTGGTGAGATGCATAACTTGGATTATACTTAACCCAAATGGCTCATAATATACCTTTTTGGAAAGCTTATGATGTCTACTCTATCCTAATAGAATATGAGATTTTTTTGGTGAAGTATATTAGTCCCAGTTATCGAAATATTTAAGGCTGTTCATGGTTGAATTATGGTAAAAACTCTGTTTGCTTGTTTCTCTTGAAGAACAACTTGTAGACTCTTATAAGTTATGGTATGAGCTTTTATTAGCTAATCAACCTCAAGAATTATCAAAGTGGTTATTGTTGAAATATGTTTATATTCCTTCCGCTGTGTTGCTTAATTAAACGTTGCGCTTAGAGACCATAAAGGTTAACGGTCCGGATGCATACGGGGCGTAACAAGTCTCACTCATTAATAGACGATATATAAATATCATTGTAACTTCTTATTGAGATAAATGTGAGCAAACACCTATTTTAGTCTCTCAAAGATACATGTGATATTAATTTAGCCCTTTAAAGAAAATTATCATCAATTTCATCTATAAATAATAGAAAGTGACATTAATTTGATATTTTAAAGAAAATTGATATCAATTTAATTTCTCAATTATAGAAACTTGCATAAATTTGGTCCCTCAATCAAAAGCTTCATAATGATGTTTTCACAATTCGTAACATAAGGATTATTTTAATATCACTTTCTATGATTGAAAGATTAAATTAATATTACATTTTTTAGAGAACTAAATTGACATTACCTGTATTTTTTAGAATTAGAATAAATGTTTACTTTACCTTTTATTATTATTAAAGAAAATTGTTCATAGAGAAGGATAAAACAATATTTAAAAAATTTATCAGAAAAATTATACTTAACAACAGTATATTTTGTCGCCAAATCCGTCTCTTAACACATTACAAAAATCGGTAATAAATCATTTAATTAAATTTTTCTAAAAAATATGAATAAAATAATTAACAATGGAAATATTTCATCGTGAGTTTCAAAAATATATATAAATAAATAAATTCAAACACAGCCTTTTTCAAAATTTCTAGCGATGGATTTTGTTACTTCTTTCGAAGGATTTTTTCTTCTCCCACAAACTAGCAACGGATGTCTTGTTTCGTTGCTAACAAAGCTAGTTTCTATTGCAGTTTTGGTTGCTAAGATATTTAGCAACCAAAAATTTTCCATCTCGAAATACATTTTTGTAGTAGTGTTAAGATTTATCTCTCCGTTAAATATTTTAAAATTTATTTTAAAAATCATTTTTTATCCCTAAAATAGCATCTGCTTCTTCGTGAAAGAATGTAAGTAACTGGACTGTGTTATGCATCCACAAAAAAGATAAATGGAAAAAAGCCAAATCATAATACGGGTGGAACCGCTCAATCATGCTGAAGATGCTTTGAGCTATAGTATTGTTCTTTCTTCAATTTTGTGATACAATTGTCCTCTTACTTAATCAATTTCTAATAAGCCACATATAGTCCTTAAATATTAAAGATGTGGTAGAAGATACAAAATGGAATATATATACCAAGGGACATGTAATATATATATTTTTTGGTGAAAGACATGTATATATTTTGTCCTTCAATTGTTGGCCTCAAGAGGTAAGTTTCTTCACTTATGCTTTGTTTGGTATCATGAAAAGAAAAAAGAAAAGATATAATGGAAAAAAAAAATGAAGGAAAAAGTGAAGAAGGCTTTCCTTCCTTTATTTAGTTTCATTAAGGAAAAAATAAAAATACTTGTAAATAAATGTTAAATTACTTTATTACTTTTCACAACTCATAACATAATTTGATTTTAGGATAAGTAAAGTAAAAAATTAAAATTTTAAGTGAGAAAATAAAATTTTATAGTTTTTCTTTCTCTCCCAGTCTCTTGAATAAGAGAGAGATGCAAAAATGTGAAGCTAACAAAAAATTCATCATTCAAGAGTCCTTTTTTTCTACTCTTAAATTGATATCAAATAAGATATGAGCCTAATCTTTAGACTTCTTCTTTTCCTTTTCACTTAAAAAATACATACCAAAGCTAATTGTTTTTAAACTGTGAAAGTAACAAGTATTGCCTCAGCCATACGGTATATTTGATTAATTAGATAAAAAATCAGAAGATGAAAGACCGAGTAAAAGTCATTTTGAATTAATGTTATGCCTAAAACATAAACAAGTATACTTTGCTTTCCATTGATTTTCTCGTATTTTTATTATAATAATAATGTAAAGTAATTTTTATTTTAAACTTTTTAAATTTTAACTCTGAGTTACTCAACAAAGCTCTTGAAGCAACCAAAAAAAAAAAAACAAAGCTTTTGATTACAACAAACATTTATTAACCAAAATGATCACAACCAAATAAGACTAAGTCCTCCTTTTAATTAAACTTGTCACCTCTTTACCTGCCGGCGACATCGTTTTCTAGATTCGCTTTTGTTAGTATCCTCATACACTTATATATGGAGAGTTTGATTCCTCCTTCAGTTTGCTTTGAATTTATATAAAACCATTAAAGGGCTCTCTTAGATCTATTTTGCATTCTAATACTAATAAAGGGTCACTAGTTTAGTGACTTGGGGGAGATATTTTACAGAGAGAGTCGAGCAAAAATGCCTTGTAGCTACCAAGTAAAAGTGACTCCAATTACCATACTTGCCCATTTGGTGGGAAAGAAAAGCTGCACGAAAAATTATTCAACAGGAAAAGAAATCTTCTTGAATAGGATTTTTTTTTGAAAGACTTTTATTTTTATATTATATAATAGATATTAATATTCTATTTAATTATGATGCTATAAATATTTTTATGCTCATATTGTTTTAAATAAATGTTTATTATATTCAACATATATGCATGATTATAATCACGGGTTCTAATCGAATTAGATTTTTAAATAAATATTGAAAGATTATATAATCATTATAGTATGTGAAATAATATATATAATAAAATATATTTAAGAAAATATTTAAAATTAATTATAATTTCAAATTTTTTGTTTATAATATTCATAACTTATCATCTATTTTATTAATATAATCATATTTATAATAAAATAAATTAAACAAAATATTTAAAATTGATTATAATTTCAAATTTTGAATTGTAATAAATTAGTTATTAAAATTTTATTATCAAGTTTGTTATAATCAAAATAATATTTAATTAGTTTATTTCAAATATAATACATTAATGTAAAATTAATAATGATTAAAGAAAGTAAAATACTTTCTTGACGCTTAATTAAATACACCAATAATGATTCTTGAAACATTTTTTTAAATATTGATTTGTATGTCTTAAATAATGATAATTGTTTAAAATTGTATCACTTTGAATTTGAATCTGTCTCGTATTAGAAATTGATTGTATAAATTTTGAAATAATTATTTAAATTGAATCACTTTAATTTATTTCAACAGTAGCGTTAATTTTTTTTAAAATGTTGAATATTTCTTTGAGTAATTATATTTTATTAACAAATTTAATATTTAGAATTGATTATAATTTTAAAATTTGAATTTTAATGGATTAATTATTTGAATTTTAAGATCAAGATTTTACTTCGTATATAATACATTAATGTAAAATTATTTTTAAAAAATGGCCGATCAATCAAATATTTAAAATGCTGATAATTAAAGTGTCAAATTATAATCTAAATATTTATTGTACATATGTGGATAATGTTCAATGGTGCTTTGCCCAGATATTATTACCACAGGACTTGTTTATTTGAGCGCCATTGGGTTCGGCTTCTTGCACCATTGGTGCAACAATGTTAAGCATTTTCGTGCCATTTCCACCATGGAAAATATTTCACCATGGTGATAATGGAAGGGAATCTAATTACTGCCATTCAAATCGGATTGTGACATCTAACCAATCCGCTTATACTGGATTCCAGAAGTTTTATTCTTATATGTTATTATATTTCTTGATCATTAAGTTGGTTCTCTTATATCGACTAAAACCAGACACTTATGCTTATTATGACGAAGGCACTTAAGTTAAAGTCAAAGACAACACCCAAGTGGTCACAACCATAAACAAGTTTTGAATCTTAATACCGAATCAAATATGCATCAAGTTTGAGAAATGTAATCATTATATTCTTAATGCTATTATTTTTTAGAGTTTAATTATAATTTTGACACACTGTTGTTGTAATTTACAACTGTTATATAATTATGTATTATCAAATTATTAAAAATATTTGATTAAAATAATTAGTTAAAAAATTAAATAATTTATAGTAAAATAATAATATATAATTAAATAATAATATAAATTAAAAAAAACAATTGTTGCAATGAAGTCAAACTTTATTTATTAGTAATTTCTTGGGAGAATGACAGAGAAGCTAACAGTGACTGCGAATAGAAAGAGTAAGAGACCAGTGAAGTTCACTATTAGTGCCTCTTGGTTGCGGAACAGGCCTAGATATTGGAAATATTGAACCAAACCCGTTTCAGCAGTGCCAACTGCGAGGAGGAAGATAGCCATGCCAATAAACCTGTGCCATGGTAAAAGCGTAGCTCGAGTTGACATTTCTGCACCTGGGAAGAAGTAAGTGAAGAAGGCCACAATATACTGAAAAGAAGAAAAAAAGTAGACAGTTAGCTTAATTAATTCAACAACAGATATGGTATGCCTCTATTGAAGCTTACCTTAAATTTTTTTATAAGAGTATGATTTTAAATTGCAGTTATGATCACGATTATAGTTACATTATAATTGTAAAAATGTTAAATAATTATAACTGCAATTGTGGTTGCGTTATAGTCGTGAAAATTCTTGTAATAGTAATATTTTGACCATAATTACAGTTCCGGACTACTGTTTGAATCCGTGGGTGAGAGTATCTTGGGCCAGCTTTTGTGTTAATCAAAACTAACCTCCTCTTCAGATCTCACGGCGTACCTCCCATCTTTTCCTAAGTACTGGTCTAAGGTTAGAACAAAAGAAGTCAAGTTTGGAACTCTTGGGTTAAGACTTACGACTACCTTAATCTCAAGAAAAGTAAATGATACTATTTATTAGCTAGCCAAGCAAGGCAAACTGAGGATATGGCCTCTTTCTTGGGTCTGCAGATGCTCATCCTCATTAGTAAGTATTCTGTGAATGGATTGGTCTTGTTTGGATCCCCAATCTTAGTTGTTTCTATATCGTTTTGTAAAGCTAGGGAAAAGAAAAACAGATATGCAATTAACAAAAATACTTGATGAACTCTAGTTAATTACTTTCCAACTTTAATAACTCCACAATGTACTTAGAAAAAAAAAAAATCAGTTCAGCTTCTTTATAAAGTGCTTATAGACTATCAATCCCCATTATTTGACATATATTTATTGTATTCTGATTGGCTTTCTGTCTACAAGTGCAAGAATTCTTTGGTATCAATAATGCTTTGTGGTTTTAGACTGCAGCTAGTGAATGAAAACAGTTCACAATGTAAATCAGTAATGAAATTACCTGCAAACCAAATAAGCAGATTGCTCACATGCCCAGCCAAGAGTGTAATGTAAACATATCAGGAAGACCACTCTCGTTCTTAGATTTGAAAACTGCAACAATTCCTAAAACTCCAGCTGCTAGAGCTATCAGATGCAACAGCAGGTGAACCACCTTTACTGATGTTCGTTTTGCAGGGATCGTCTTATATGTCATGATAGCTGTTGCAAGTAATGTTATTGTACAAATTATCACAATAATTTATAAAATTTGAATAATAATGCTAATTTACACAATTTTAGCATGAGAAAAGAACAAAGATAGAAAATCATGAGAACTGCCCTGAGGACTGTGAAGATATCTTAATTACATGTTATTGACAAAAATATAGATGTAGCAAGAATTGCATTGTCAAAAGTGAGGGGACAGAGATGAAAATATTGATAATGTAGCTAGATATGATATTTGGATTAATGCATTGTCAATTTTTACTCTTTCCTCCTTCATTCTAATTTGCTCCTACTAAACACATTTCAAGAGTGAGTTTGATATCGTCTTAATATTAGTATCAAAATGGGGTTGGCAAAGTGAAAGTGAAAGTAGATTACATCTCAAGCAGACTATACTTGCAATGTCAATGGTTCGAATTATTGAGTTACTACTTTGAAGAGCATTTTATTATACCACTCCTAATCCAGAATTGCATGAACAATTGCTTGCACAATTTTTCTTATAAAAGAAATATTAGTGGTAAAATTTTTTATAGATAAGTGTTACATAAAAAAAATTCTATCGAAAACTTATCTCTGAATTTTTCATTTCAAAATTTAAGAAAATATTAACAGCCTGCTTATTTTAGCATTTGACCCACCGTTAGAGAGATTCTTGCAACTGCCTGTTAGCTGGGAAAAATGCAATACAAACATACCATAAATTGACCTTGAGCATTTTATTTGCATAGGAATATTCAAACCTAAAATCTATGAAAATTTGTATACAAATCACATCCATAAAAATTTACTTCCTGAAGGAATGGATGACTGGGCCGCCCAAGATGGGCCAAGCCCAGCCCCATGCATGCATATATATAAGATGCAAAATCAGCAAAGAGAAGGACGATGCAGAACTGATGGTTGTTGGTTGAGAAAACTTTCGGAAATCAGTTTCTCTCTTGCTCTCTGATTCTCTCCACGAATTTGGGACTCATACTCTGTTTTTAGGCATTCAATCTGTGGATTCAAGGGTATGTTCTCTTGTAATATACTTCACATGATCAGTATATCTATTTTGATCCATATATGCGACCATTAGCATGAAATGATGATTATATTAGTTATAATCAACATTGGTATCAGAGCGTAGAGTTATAGATATCTGAACATTGTTTTCATGGTTGAAATATGATGAACATACATGTGTTTTTTTGTGAATTCTGTGAATTTTTGGATTTCTGGAAACTGTTCATTAACTATTCATGATGCCCTGTTCGTCCATATTTTCTGTCCAATAAGTTGCGAATTATTATGAAATGATTATATGAATGAAAACTAGACATTTAAAGCTTTCCATTGATATATAATTTGCATTATTTGGATGAGAAATGAGGGAGATATAAGCCTTCAAACATGTCGGTTTCACCATATTTTCCAGAAATGAAACCGATTATGATTTCCCCAGAAAATGGTGTTTTAAACGTTTTTAATTACGTTTTATGCAATAAAAAAATTTAAAATTTAGTAAACAAGAGATCTGGGCACAAAAATCATAAATTTTGGTTCAGGAAGGACCCCAAAAACGTGAAAAATAGAGTCCGGTTAGAAACGGGTCAAACCGGGTCGAAAACGGGTCGACGCGACCCGTCTAGAGGAAGAAGACGATACAAACGACAGGTCGTTTTTATTAAACAATAAACGACACGTCGTTTTAGATATAAACGACACGTCGTTTTAGATATAAACGACACGTCGTTTTAGATATAAAACGACACGTCGTTTTAGATATAAACGACACGCCGTTTTACCTATAAACGACGCGTCGTTTTGACAACAGTAATAACCGCCGTTAACCGCCACCCACGTGTCAACATCACACGGAGACACGTGTCGGCGTCCACGTGGCGCTTGTCGTTCACGAGCCGCATTTTTGACTGCGCGTGAGGTGCGTCTGGTGGCGCGTGATGTACACGCGCCAGAACGGTACTTCTTGTTGGACGGCGCGTGGAGCCGCGTGGGAAGAGTTTTGGTGGCGCGTTAGGGCGCGTGAGGGCGCTTTTTGAGACTCGGTTTTAACTGTTAGACTCAGAAATAAATTTCTGATTTTTTGGTGATTTTTCTATAATTTTTTGAGGATCAGAAATATTTATTATGAATTAATTAGGTCTTTCTAATGAGATAATTGCATTTTAAATTCGAAGAAATTCTTATTTCTGTATGTGTTACAGAAAAACTTGTTAACTGTTTGCTTAAATCCATCGATAACTCCTTGTTCTTTCATTGTATCAGTTACAATGGTTAGGTTCAGAAGAACTCCCACAAGGAGGAGGGAAGTAAGGAAACTTGCGAAAAGGAAAAGCAAATTGAATGAGTATCGATGGAAAGATGACATTAACATGATGGATCATGTTAAAACTGTTAACAAGATGATGCAAAAGGTTATAAACAGCGGTTATACCTTATCTCAATATGAAAGGATGATGGCATTAAGAAACACTCTCACTGAACAATGGCAAAAGGAGATCGATAACCTTTGGGAACTAGAAGGAAAAATTAGACCTTTCGTATATTATAAGGAACTAGTTGTAACTTTTATGAAAACTTATATTAAGAAGGGATCTAGGAGAAGTTTAGTATTATCCATGAATCCCACGTTACGTAGGTCTTCGAAATCAGTTAAGTTTTTCCCTTGGTTAGAGACAATGACTGTCAAGTTATCTATAGACTTTTATCAGTCTATTCCTAAGAAAAAAGAACATGGATTAGGTGATAAAGATAAATATGTTCTACCTACACATTATCTTTGGATTACTTCATGTATCTATCTTAAGTAGATTAGTATTATTGAACATGCTCTATTTGTTCTCTGTTTCTATATTATGGATATATTAATATATATGTTTTTTATTTATGCTAAATACATATGTGTTATCCATATTTATTTGAGTGGGGAATCTTAAAGTTTTAGTGACTTTATAAGATTATCATTTTAAATCAATTGTATTAATATTAATTTCAAATTAGATCTTCGAAGTTTGATTGGGAACATAGTGAACTTTTGGCTTCGAAATCTGATGAGGAATTTTATTAATGCAATTGATAATTGGATATGATATTGCATAAATGTTGGGCATTAATTATGTACATGTATATGTAGAATTAATTTGTCAAATACAATGGCTTCCGCATCAAAGAACATTGTTGATGAGTTGAATAAGGGTGAGAAACTCAATGGCGACAATTATGAAATCTGGAAATTAACAATCCAGTATGTGCTTGAAGAACAAGAGGTTCTTGAGACACTGAATCAGGTTATGTCAGAACCTGAAGATGGAACCACTGCACAGCACAGGCGTGACAAAGATGCATATGTTGCATGGAAGAAGAAAAACTCTCTGGCTCGCATTACGTTGCTAAGCAGCATGGAGAATGATATCATGTGAGAGTCTGTACGTTTTGACAACGCCGGGGATATGTGGACAGCATTGGCTGCTAGGTTTGGTAGCACTTCAGTTACGAGACTGAGACAGCTCACTGTGAAATTTGATTCATATAAGAAGCCACATGCTCAGACAATGAAACAACATCTAAGGCATATGGCAAATATGATAAGTGAGCTGCGAGATGCTGGTGACGTCCTCACTGATGAGCAACAAGTGCAAGCGGTGATACGTTCTTTGCCAAACAGCTGGGAACACACATGAAAATCCACCTCACCCACAATGACAACATCAAGACATTTGAGGATGCTATGGGCCATATTGAGTTGGAAGAGGACCGCCTACAGACGGCTAAACCTGAAAGTGATATCTACTTTGCAGGTTCTAGCTCACAAGGAGCTTTGGGCTCCAAGCGCAAGCATCATGGTGGTGGTTCTCATAAGAGGAAAGGCAAGGGTCCATCTTCATCTGGCAAAAGGCCAAGGAATAACCAACCTGGGAAAGGAAGGCGTCCTTTCAAGAAAAATATGTCAAAGGTGAAATGCTACAATTGTGGCAAGAAGGGTCACTTCGTTCGCGATTGTTGCGAGCCAAAGAAGGTAAACACCCTTAATCCACTTGAGAATAATGTGTTTGTCTCAAGTTCTGTTTTCTTATCTGAATCACATCCTTTGTGGACTATAGACTCAGGAGCCACCGATCATGTAGCAAAGGACAGGAATGCCTTCGTGGAATTCCGGCGTATTCCATATGGAGCAAAGTGGATCTATGTAGGAAACAACACGCGAGTAGCTGTCAAAGGGATTGACACATGTCAATTGAATATACGCAACGGGCGCACCCTATTCCTACATGATGTTCTCTATGCACCTGACATACGACGGAATTTAGTTTCTGTAATAGTGTTGGTTAGACTTGGTTTTTTTCAATAAACTTCCATTCAAATGGTATAAATGTGTTCTTAGGAACAACATTTTACGGCTCAGGATATTTTTTTAAATGGTTTCATTATATTAGATTATGACTTACATTCTGCGAATGTTTGTTATTCCCTAGTTACATCTTCTAGTACTTACAATGTTGATGTTAATTTATGGCATGCTAGACTTGGTCATATTGGCCAACATAGAATGAGCAGACTGGCCAAGGAAGGCTTATTGGGTAATATCGAAAGAGTCGATTTACCTACGTGTGAGCATTGCCTAATAGGGAAAACATCTAGAAAACCATTTGGAAAGGGAATTAGAGCTGAAATTCCTTTGCAATTAGTCCATTCAGATATCTGTGGTCCAATGAATGTGAGAGCAAGGCATGGGGCTGTATATTTCATCACATTTATAAATGATTATACTCGATTCAGTCATGTCTATTTGATAACTCATAAATCAGAGGCATTAAGTTGTTTCAAAAGATATATGAGTTTGGCTGAAAATTAATTAGACAAGAAAATTAAGGCATTAAGGACGGATCGAGGTCGTGAATATTTATCTGCTCAATTCAGAGAACTATGTGATGAAAAAGGGATAGATAGACAATTAACTATTCCTTATACTCCTCAACAAAATGGTGTTGCGGAGAGACGAAATAGAACCCTGCTTGAGATGGTTAGGTCAATGATGGCACATGCAAATTTGTCAATCTCTTTTTGGGGAGATGCATTGTTAACTACTGCCTATGTACTTAACCGAGTCCCTTCAAAATCAGTAACTACCACACCATATGAGTAATGGACAGGCAGACGGCCAAACTTGGAATTTCTAAAACCATGGGGGTGCGCTGCCTATACTCATGTTCCTTCACACAAATATGGAAAATTAGGTGCACGAGGTATGAAAAGTATTTTCATACGATACTCTGAACACTCTAAAGGATACGTGTTTATAGGTGAGCAAGAAAGTGGGAGTAAAACTGAATTTGAATCAAGGGATGTCACATTCATGGAAACAGAATTTCCTAAATGGGGTGAAATTGGTGAAAACCAATTCCTCTTTGAAACACTGGATCAAAGTACTGGCAATACCTCAACTGTACACGTTGAGATACCATCACATCCAAGTGGGAACAATGTGAGAAGTGGGGAATTAAATACGAACCAGTCTCAATTGCAACCACTTGATAAGCCATTTGATCCGAGTGGGAGCACCAATGAGCATAACGAAGCTCAAGATAAACAACCTTTAATACGACGATCAAATCGTAAAAGCGTTCCCTGAAAATGTTTTGACATAGAAGGGGAAGCTTTCATGGTTGCTCCACTAGATGAGAAAGAGCCAAAGAGCATAGAAGAAGCTCTATCATGCCCTGTAAAGGAAAAATGGATTAAAGCAATGGAAGAAGAGATGGAGTCTATGAGATTAAATCAAGTTTGAGAATTGGTTGATCTCCTAGAAGGACGCAAAGCCATCGGAAACAAATGGGTCCTCAAAATAAAGCGAAATGCTGATGGATCAATTGAAAAATATAAGGCTCGCCTAGTAGCAAAGGGGTATACTCAACAGGAAGGAA
Organism: Castanospermum australe; assembly: GCA_019955255.1. Lineage (NCBI taxonomy): Eukaryota > Viridiplantae > Streptophyta > Magnoliopsida > Fabales > Fabaceae > Castanospermum > Castanospermum australe. The sequence continues at coordinate 190,294 of NSJW01000408.1, read as the reverse complement.
TTGATTATGAAGAAACATTTTCTCTTGTAGTGAGATTTACCTCGATTCGCCTTATCTTAGCTATAGTAGCAAGTATGGATCTTGAATTACATCAAATGGATGTAAAGACTGCATTTCTAAATGGAGAATTAGAAGAAGAAATTTATATGAAACAACCAGTTGGTTTCATAATAGAAGGCCAAGAACAAAAGGTATGTCGACTTTTAAGATCGATATATGGCCTTAAGCAGTCTTCAAGACAGTGGTATATACGCTTTCACGAAGCAGTAATAAAATATAATTTTGTCAAAATTGACGAAGATTATTGCGTGTATATTAAAAGATCCAAAGATTAGTTTGTGATCTTATCATTATATGTTGATGATATACTAATAGCTGGAAGTAGTAAGGAGTTCGTTAACACTGTCAAAAGTTGGTTAAATACCAATTTTGAAATGAAAGATATAGGTGAAGCAGTATATATCCTTGGAGTTAAGATTTCAAGAGATCGTTCAAGAAAACTTTTATCCCTTTCACAAGAAACATATATAAACAAAATACTTGAACGTTTCAACATGAGAGACTGCAAACCCATTGATACTCCTATTGCAAAAGGCATAGGCTTGAGCAGAAGGCTGTGTCCTCTGACTCCACAAGAGCAAAAGCAAATGGAACGTGTTCCATATGCAAGTGCCGTTGGAAGTTTAATGTACGCTATGATGTGTACAAGGCCTGATATTTGTTTTGCTGTTAGAATGGTAAGCAAAAAACTCTAGAATTGCGTAGAAATTGATGTACTATATTATTTCCCAATTTAATGCCCACATTTGTTGAACATTTATGCATATACATATATATATTTAATGTTATGTACATTATCTTTATTAAAAGGTATGCCAGACAGATCTTAGATTAGCCTACTCACACAGGTAATCGCCTCTATTTTCTGTGTGTAAAATAGAGATGACACTATTTCAAGCTAAATTATCTATGTGATAATTAAGAGCTCGGGCTTGAAATATGATGGTCGCCTTAACTAAATGTTAAGATGGGGATATATTATTTATTATATCCAAAAGTGAAAATAACCCACAATTTCACTTTATCTGTCTTATGCCAGATGAGAGTTCTGTTGATTTATTACAGAGTAGATTTGTGAACTCAGGTTAGACATTGGAAATGTCTGAACCACCATCTGTACAGTATTTAAATATGAAGGCATACACTCCATGGGAAAGGAGAAAAATACTGTAATACGTATTTCATGCTACGTATGCATTATATATGCGACAAAAGAGATGGCTAAATTTATGATCTCATTATTTAAGCCGTGTGAGACTCTGAGGTTAAGAACACCTCATTTTAGTACCCTTAAGACTCTTACCTTGTTTTCAAGATTGTGTTTGATGTTCGCTATCTTAGGATGTTGCCAATGGTCATGAACGATTCGATCAGATGGAACATTCCTAGAAAGCGAATTAAACACAGATTAAGAGATCTAAGTAAAGAGGAAGATCAATTTGAGATATCTGTCATATTGACTTGTATTCACTGGTCGACCAATTATGACTATATTATGGTTAGTCATAGTTGTGAATACAATGAACAAACAAAGTTCAAAATGAGATCAAGAGAGAGTTGTGAATGTGACTGATTGATCTAGGGTACAGCATATATGATCTACTCAAAGTCCCATTGTGAGCTGTTATATACTCCTAACAGATATATAGCAACGAGCTCTATGAGTATGCTGGTCGCACGGATTGTTTGCCTTGTATAAACTGCAGAGTAGAGAACTTGACCCATCAAGGGCGAGTGGGAGATGAAGGAATGGATGACTGGGCCGCCCAAGATGGGCCAAGTCCAGCCCCATGCATGCATATATATAAGATGCAAAATCAGCAAAGAGAAGGATGATGTAGAACTGATGGTTGTTGGTTGAGAAAACTTCTGGAAATTAGTTTCTCTCTTGCTCTCTGATTCTCTCCACGAATTTGGGCCTCATACTCTGTTTTTAGGCATTCAATCTGTGGATTCATGAGTATGTTCTCTTGTAATATGCTTCACATGATCAGTATATCTATTTTGATCCATATATGGGACCATTAGCATGAAATGATGATTATATTAGTTATAATCAACATTCCCATACCAAACATATACTTAATAGGATGAGTATATATATGATACGTGATAAAATAATTCATTATGTTCTCTCGTATGTAATAAATCTATTGAAGCATCACTGTTTCTGACTTTCGTTTATACGAAAGGTGTTAGATTTTATTAATCACTTCTTTAGGAATTTACTGAAAATAGAGCTTTGCTTACCTTCTCCACCAACTAAAATAAACCCAATTACCATTAGAAGTGGATGCAGCTGCAGACAAGAGGAACAGGAAAAAACAAAAACAAAGAACATGTAACTAGTTAGACAGGCTGGTCTCAAATGAATTTCACATTAAATATAATCAATTGCAAGACTTGAACAACTCACATTGAAAATCTTGAGTTTGTTGGTAGAATTGAAAGCAACACCTTCGCGGAAGTGTAGCAGCCAAACTAGCACAAGTGTTGTCACTGCTATGAACACCAAATGGGCAAGTATGGTAATTGGAGTCACTTTTACTTGGTAGCTACGGGGCATTTTTGCTCGACTCTTTCTGTAAAATACCTCCTCCAAGTCACTAAACTAGTGACCATTTATTAGTATTAGAATGCAAAATAGATCTAAGAGAGACCTTTAATGGTTTTATATAAATTCAAAGCAAACTGAAGGAGGAATCAAAGTCTCCATATATAAGTGTAGGAGGATACTAACAAAAGCGAATCTGGAAAACGGTGTCGCCGGAAGGTAAAGAGGCGACAACTTTAATAAAAAGGAGGACTTAGTCTTATTTGGTTGTGATAATTTTGGTTAATAAATATTTGTTGTAATCAAGAGCTTAGTTTTTTTTTTTTTTTGGTTGCTTCAAGAACTTTGTTGAGTAACTCAGAGTTAAAATTTAAAAAGGTTAAAATAAAAATTATTTTACATTATTATTATAATAAAAACACGAGAAGATCGATGGAAAGCATACTTATTTATGTTTTAGGCAAAACATTAATTCAAAATGACTTTTACTCGGTCTTTTCATCTTCTGATTTTTTATCTAATTAATCAAATATACCGTATGGCTGAGGTAATACTTGTACTTTCCTAGTTTAAAAACAATTAAGCTTTGGTACGTATTTTTTAATTGAAAAAGAAAGGAAGAAGTCTAAAGATTAGGCTCATATCTTATTTGGTATCAATTTAAGAGTGGAAAGAAAGGACTTTTGAGTGATGAATTTTCCGTTGGCTTTACATTTTTGTATCCCTCTCTTATTCAACAGAATGAGAGAGAAAGAAAACTGTAAAATTTTGCTTTTTCACTTCACTCATCTTAAAGTCAAATGATGTTATGAGATATGAAGGGTAATAAAGTAATTTAACATTTATTTACAGGTATTTTTATTTTTTTCCTTAATGGAACCAATTAAAGGAAGGGGTTTCTTCACTTTTTTCTTTATTTTCTTTATTTTCTTTATTTTCTTATTCATTTTATCTTTTCTTTTTCCTTTTCATGATACCAAACAAAGCATAAGTGAAGAAACTTACCTCGAGGACAAAATATATGCATGTCTTTCACCCAAAAAAACATATATTACATGCCCCTTGGTATATATATTCCATTTTGTATCTTCTACCACATCGTTAATATTTAAGGACTATATGTGGCTGATTAGAAATTGGTTAAGTAAGAGGACAATTGTATCACAAAATTGAAGAAAGAACATTACTATAGCTCAAAGCATCTTCAGCATGGTTGAGCGGTTCCACCCGTATTATGATTTGGCTTTTTTCCATTTATCTTTTTGCGGATGCATAACACAGTCCAGTTACTTACATTCTTTCACGAAGAACAGATGCTATTTTAGGGATAAAAAATGATTTTTAAAATAATTTTTAAATATTTAATGGAGAGATAAATCTTAACACTACTACAAAAATGTATTTCGAGATGGAAAATTCTTGGTTCCTAAACTGCAATAGAAACTAGCTTTGTTAGCAACGAAACAAGACATCCGTTGCTAGTTTGTGGGAAAAAAAAAAATCCCTCGAAAGAAGTAACAAAATCCATCGCTAGAAATTTAAAAAAGGCTGTGTTTGAAATTATTTATTTATATATATTTTTGCAACTCACGTTGAAATATTTCTATTTTTAATTATTTTATTCATAGTTTTTTAGAAAAATTTAATTAAATGATTTATTACCGATTTTTGTAATGTGTTAGAGACGGATTTGGCGACAAAATATACTATTGTTAAGTATAATTTTTCTTATAAATTTTTTAAACATATTTTAACCCTTCTCTATGAACAATTTTCTTTAATAATAATAAAAGTTAAAGTAAACATTTATTCCAATTCTAAAAAATATAGGTAATGTCAATTTAGTCTTCTAAAAAATGTTATGTTAATTTAATCTTTTAATCATAGAAAGTGATATTAAAATAATCCTTATGTTACGAATTGTGAAAACATCATTATGAAGCCTTTGATTGAGGGATTAAATTTATGCAAATTTCTATAATTGAGAGAATAACTTGATGTCAACTTTATTAATAATATCAACTTAATGTCACTTTCTATCTTATATGGACGAAATTGATGACAATTTTCTTAAAAGGATTAAATTGATATTATATGTATCTTTAAAAGACTAAAATAGGTGTTTGCTCACATTTATCTCAATAAAAAGTTACAATGATATTTATATATCGCCTATTAATGAGTGAGACTCACCAATAAAAATGAAATCCAAAACTTTGAATTGATGCAGCTCGATTTTCCTAGTGGAGATAACTGCATTGGCTATGTACAATTTTTTTACTCGTATATAAAAACAGCAGAAAAAATAAATAAATCCCAGTACACAACTATAAATTAAATATAACAATAATAAGTTTTTTAATTAACAAGATACCGAGTGAAATTTATTAATGCATCCAATATCCAAAATAGTCAAATGAAGTAGTGAAATACAATATTTTAATGTCGACTAAGTAAGCTTATCTCCAATAGGACAAGCTTTAATGTAATGTCAAGAAATTGAATCTTGCTATAGAACATTTTGTAAGGAGAACCAACCATGCATGATGCTTCGAACAAGGTTATACCTTGTAAGAACCTTAAAAAAAAAATATCTATTGTCGATGAAATAAAAAAGAGTAAACTCTCTCTTTAATCCTCCAAATATACACTTCCAAAGAATTTTAACATCAATTTAATCTCTAAATCATAAACATTAATATCAAAATTGTCCTTAATAGGGAGTAAACTAATATGGAGCTAAATTGATATAATTTTATGATTGAGCGATTGAATGGATTGAATTGATATTAAATTTTTTATATAATTCAAGAATTAAATTGATAAAATTTTTTGATAATTAAGGAATTAAACTTATGTCTATTTTTTTTTAAGAACAAAAAAAATGTCACATTCCATGATTTAGGGATTAAATTGATCTCAAAATTTTTTAAAAAATTAAAATGATGACACTTAAAATTTTAGAGGACTAAAAAGGGGTTAACTCAATCAAAAAAAGAATCAAGCATATGCTAGACTATCACTTTATATATAGTCTCATCATTATCCATCTCTTGAACATCATGCTCATATAAGAGTAAAAAAAAAAAACTTGTAAAAAACGATGTGTTTTGACCTTTTTGAAAAAAAAAAAAGGGGGTTTACCTTTTCTTTTCCTTACAGATTGCCCTTTCTCCTCTCTATCGTGAGGATTCTAACTAGCACACACCTCACATTTGCTAATGTTGCACCTATAGTTTGTTTGAATAATAACTAGTTGGGTTCATTCTCCTCTGTATCAGTGAGGTTCTAAGTTCGATTTCCCCACACTATGTCCTGCTATCATTCCCTTTTTCCTTTTAAATTATTGAAAGCATTAGTGTTATCATTCCTAGTTCTCAATTTGGGTATAATAATCCCCCTTGTGAAGTTGATTGCATTGCTGTTTTTGAAATCACGAGACTAGGATTGTGGGTTTGTGTGTATTTACTTGATTATTGAATGTGCAGACTTTTTTTATTTTTATTTTTTGCATACTTGTATTGCTTCTTTAAGGATTTAAATATAACATCCTCTAAAATTATAAAATATAGTATGCTTTGATTATGTGTGTGTGAGGTTATATTAAATGTTTGCTATAAAAGCTTGATAAAATTTAAAAAGAGTCTAAGCTATATAAAGTAAGTTAGAACAAAGAAACTCTAAACACCCTAGCTCACTTAGAAAATCCCAAAACCTAGGAGCCTAAGTGCGTGACCCAAAAGATGAAAGGAAAGAGACAAAACAACTTGTCTTCCAAATAACCATGCTCACGTGAGTATCAAGAAAAGGAGGAAAATGCTAGGAAATTTCCAAGTAAGGGATATGGCAAGAGTAAAACTTATGTTATTAATGATAGAAGAATTTTTGGAACACAAAAAGGGAAGGACATCAGAAGCTTCTAGGAAAAGCTAAGAAAAAGATTCCTTTAGTACAACAAAAGTTGACTACTTAAATACTAAATAAAGCAGTGGATAGTTCTCTTAATAATAGCACACATACAAACCAAAAGAAAAGGAGGGAGAAATACTATTTTGTAAGTCAAAAAGAGAAGCCAAATAGAATGATTAAGGAATATACCTTATGGTATTATTAAAAAAATAATTTCTTTAAATAAAAGAAGAAGACTCACGAGAAAAGCAAGAGGTTAAAAGCAAGCGAAGTTTCTAAGAAATTGAAAGATAAATTAAGAAATTAAATACTTAGTCAACAAGAGAAAGGACTAAGATTCCATTGAACCCCATGTGAAGAATAGAAAAGTAGTAAAATAAGGAAACCTCTAGGAAGGTACTTGTAAAAGAAAAAGAAATTAAGAAATAAAGTACTAGTTAAAAAGAAGGGAAGCTTCATGTGAGGAGTTGGAGAGGGAGTTTGGGAAGAGGTGTGTGGGGATGTGGGGTGGAGTTTAAGTAAGAGAGATGGGAGGGTGAATTAGGGTTCTTGACTGCCACGTGGCTTTTTGCAGTACTATTGCACAAGTACGTCAACTATTGTCATACATCAAGGAAATATTAGTAGAACCTCTCAAATACCTCATGATCCACTTCACTACTTTCCAATATGGTTCAAAAAGGTTCCGAATGAATTGACTCAACAATTATAGCATGTCAAATATATGGCCTTGTGCATACCATAGTACACGAGACTATCAACTGCATTTACATATGGCACTTTACACATTTTATCTACTTCATCAACAGTCTAAGTTGATTGCTTTGAAGACAACTTGAAGTGAGCGGCCACAAGTATTTGCACTAATGGTTTGATGTATTATGTTTTGATAATGACAAATACATAACAAATAGATGGTGAATATTCTCCATACATGAGAGATTGTTTGTCCAAATGGTTCAATGTACTAATTTTGATTATGAAAATTGTCTTAAAAATATATATTGGATTTGTCTATGTGAATTTGTATGCATGATGGACATCCTAGCTAGAGTTACATTTTTATGAATCATGCATATTGGAATGTTGAATAATTAAGTTGAAATAGTTATGATTTTCAAGTTAATTATATTTTTAGGATAGTCCAAATATCAATAGTAAGCAAAGAAACAAGATAGCGAAATATCATAATTTTAGTTAACTAAAGAAGATGGAGAATAAAGAAATGCTTCAAGCATTTCAATAATTTGAAGATTAGAAGTATTTGAAGCTTAGATTGCAATAAGAAGCCCAAGGATTCAAATGTCTATATTTTCTCTTCTAGGCTTATTCACTTATTTAAAGGTGGAGATTTTATTAGAAGAGAACTTAAGTAAAATTTTCAACTTTGATAAATGGTTTTAACTTGATAAAATTCATAACAAACATGTTTTCAAGAACTAGTCATGGTAGTATTTCAAAATTATGAAAAGAAACCAAGGTTGAGCTTTTAAAGCCAGACCTTTGGTCACTATTTTGTTCATAAATTTCACAATACTTTGAACTCTGATTTGAAAATTATTTCAAATGAAATTAGATTTAAAGATCTTTTATGACCTTTTAAAGGCTAGATTTGAGTATAAGTAAAATCATACAACAATTATATGAAAATTATAACAACGATAAGGCTTACTTGTTGAAGACATGATGAATGGATACTCTAGAATTGTTGTGTTGATGCAATGACCTACAAAGTTCTTGAAAAGGCTAGGACTTCCTCTGCAATTCACACTCTCTGAACACAGCTTTCAATGAGACAAGTTGTAGAGCGGCTAAAAAGTCTATTCTTACGAATGCAAAGGGGACCTAGCCAAATTAGTTAACCCTAAAGCTTTCCCATAATGGACCTATATATAGGCCAAGGCCAACACTATTACCCTTACTAATTATTGTTATAGATGTCTTTTGCCCACAAAGCCTAGAACATTTAAGTTAATTGGTGGACTGATCACATGGATCTCCACATGAATAATATATTAGGCCGTTGTTAGAAAAAGAAAATGACATAAGTCCACATGAAATATTAGATAATGCTAACATCAAGTGCTAGAATAAAATATTTACATACCAACTCACAATATTCGGATATTATTGGCCATAACTCAATTCTAACAACTGTAAATGGCTAATATGTGTGTGTGTGTGTGTAAAAGTGAAGATTAATTTAAACTTTCTATTTTATATCATTATACATGATTACTCTAATTTCATCATTGCTAAATCCATCTATCTATAAGTTCATTTTATCACCCACCCTTTTAAGAGAGACTACATGTATTAAAAAAGCAATTCATTTAAAAGAGGGTGAAATATCCCTCAAAGTTTGTGACAGAAAGGGTGAGTTATCACTCCATGTCTTTATGTGACAAGGGTGAGGTATGCCTTAAGCAGTGAAACTCAAATGTAGGGTAGGTATTCCAAGAGTGTAAATAGTTGCTCCAAATTGTAAAAGTTTTTGAAGTACTTAGTTGAATCTTGAAGATAGTAAAAAGATTCCAAGTAAGACATTTTGGGAATTGAATGTAATTCACATGGTTGGTGGCTCTGCAAGGATAAATTCTTGTTAGTTTCTCTCTTTTCTTCACTCTTGTAAATATGACTACTAAGTTGTAGCTAAAGAACAAGGAACACCAACTCCTAAAGGATCAACTCAATGAGCACAAAGAATTTATGGATACTAATTATGCAAAAATTGGAGCTAGCTCCTAATACTACGTGATTTGAAAATGGTGGTGAGAATGGGTTGTCACGCCCCCAAATGGGAATGTAATTGGCCAAGGAATTAGAAATGTCTAACCCTTGAAGTCTCACACATTGATTAATACTAGATATCTCATATCTAGGATCTAACAGTCATTAAGCCAAAGTAAGAGCATTAACACCTAATTATTGTAAAAATTTTAGCAGAGTCTCCCCTGCATTTGGAGTCTCTCTAAAGTTGTAACAAAGTTTACTACCTGGACATCAATTTCAAATATAAATGTGCATAAAACAATAGGTGGGAGCTCAAATCTAATCAACTCCAATTGAAATAATCATAAAATAAAATGTATAATATATTTAAGATGGCCATGACCCTAAGACTGCAAAAAATTAAACAAATATCCATGTAATCAAGCATGCCTTACGGTAGCATGCCTCTCCAAGTAATTAAGCAATTTGCTAGTCAGGTGGAACAGGAAATGCCTGAACAGGGGTGGGAAAAAAAAAGAGATACAAAACCATTAACTAGAATCAACACATACTCCATACGAAGGACGGTGGTTCAAGAACAGTTAACATAAGTGTATTTTAGCAATGTAATTTGCTTTATAAATTAAGTCAGTATCTTTATATATTGCCAAAATTTATTTCAAGCATAACCAAGTAGAACATTACAGATTGAACTTACCCACAAGTATATCCGGTCGGGCCTTAACCACACATTCATTCAAGCAACACTTTCATATAGAGTTTAGTCCCAAGCATTTCCAGTTGGGCATCAGCCATACATTTGATCAAGCAATACTTTTATTCAAAGTTTAGCCCTAAGCACTTTCGACTGAGTATCAGTCACACGTTTACTAAATGTTCAGCGATTGTATTGCCAATCGCATATTTATATTGTAATCTCAAATTAACAAAGCATAATTTGAAAAAAAAACCTTTAATCTTAGTTACACAACCAATAGGTTCATTACTTTTGTCCTATTTAGAGATAAGATAAAACATGCTTTAAATTCTATTTATTTATTTATTTATTTATTGCCACAATGGGTATGATTAAGTCTTCAAATGCTTGGACAATTAACTAAAAATTATAACTAGTATCAAATCAACCAATGGTTCCATAGGAAAGGAGACAAATGAACATTAAATTTCAATTATAACCTAAAAGTATTTAAGTCATGGTCCTATAGCATTATTAAAGAATTCATATCCTAACTAATGCTAATCTACCAAGATACTATACCATTTCAAATCAAAATTGGTTTTGTAGTTGAATTGCCCGCTATTATAATAAAATACCTTCATAACACAGCAGCAAGCCTTGCACATTTCCATTCTATTAGGAATTTAAAAATTTGTAAACCATGGCAAAGATAATAACCTACATTGGGTAGCGTTAAATCCTTAAATAAGCCATACAAGTTGCAATATATATACATATACATACATATATATATATATAGATAGATATATATATATATATATATATATATATATATATATGCACTTTCAATAATCAAGTAAATACACATAGACCCACAATCTTAGTCTCGTGATTTCAAAAGCAGCAACACAATCAAGTGCACAAGGGGGATTATTATACCCAAATTGAGAACTAGGAAAAATAACACTAATGCTTTCAATAATTTAAAAGGAAAAAGGGAATGATAGCAAGACATAGTGTGAGGAAATCGGACTTAGAACCTCACCGATACAAAGGAGAATGAAACCAACTAACTTATTATTGCCCAAACAAACTCTGGACAAATGTGAGGTTTGTGCTATTCAGAATCCTCATGATAGAAAGGAGAAAGGACGATTTATGTGGAAAAGAAAAGGTAAACCCTTTTTTTTCAAAAAGGGCAAAACACACTATTTTTACTTTTTTTTTTACTCTTATAATTCTCTCCTCCTTTAGGAAAATTTGTCCTCGAATTTAAAAAGATAAGCAAGTAGCAAGAGACATACCTAGTCGAAAAATAGGTAAGGGTGTTCTTGTCTCATAGCTTGCTCTGGCTCCCATGTAGTTTCTTACCCTTTGTGGTATTGCCATAACACTTTCACTTAAGGAATCTCCTTAGAACGTAGCTTTGGTACTTGACGATCTACTATAGCCACTGGTTTTTCCACATAAGACAAATGTGAGTTGATTTTCGGGGTTTGAGGCTGAAGAACATGAGTCTCATTTAGAAGGTACTTTCGTAGCATGGATACATGGAATACCAAATGTACCTTATCCAAGATAGAAAGGATAGAGATAGGTTGTGTATTCGGTAGAAGATCTACATTGAACTATATTTCTCTCTCAGGTGGCTAACCAGGCAAGTCCTTAGGAAAAACATATGGAAAGTTCTTGACAATAGGAATCTTATCAAGGGGAGTAGACTCCTATTGAGTGTCTCGGATGTAAGCTAAAAATCCAAGGCACCCTTTACTAAGAAGTTTCTTAGTAGAAAGGGTTGAGATCCAATTGTTTGGGGCCATGCTCCTATCACCTTGGAAAACAAGCGTAGACTTTCCAAGCATCTCTAAAGTCGCTGTTTTCTTATGCCAATCAAGGATAGCATGATGCCCTAAATAACCAATCCATCCCTAAAATTACATCAAAGTTAAGAATTTCAAATATAATCAAGTTAACCATAAATATCTCATTTACCACCATAATGTCACAAGCAGGCAAGTAGTCAGTAGTTGTTATAACTTCTCCCACGGGAGTTATCACCGCAAGTGGTGTCTCCAAAGAACAAGTGGCTTTGCCAAGTTGTGAAGGAAAATATGGAGAAGTAAATGAACAAGTGGCACCAAGGTGAAACAAAACTCTTGCAGCATGAGAAGTTATACAAAGAATACCTATAATAACTATATTGTCAAGCTGAGCATCCTGAGTTGTTAAAGCAAAGACTTGAGTTTGTCCTTTACCAGAAGACCCATAACCTCCAAAGGGTTTGGTTGAAGATGTAGGCGTAACACTATCATTGGGACGGGACGGTACATTAGGGTAGTCTCTAATAAGGTGGCCCATCTGGCTATAACGGAAACAAGCACCTGTCTCTTTTTAACAACCTCTAGAATGTCTGAATCCACAAGTAGACCATTGTGGGCTCTCCATAAGACTCGGAGGGATAGAAAATACTGATTGAGAAATGGTGCTCTAACCAACCTTCTTGTCTTAATCTCGACCTTGCGAAGCACTCCTCTGTCCAGTTCCACGACTAGCGGCAAGCACCTCATAGGGTTCAGAAGTACTACCCAATTTGGAGGAATTATATCGCTTAGTCCTAGCCCTCCTTAAACCTTCTCTTTCTAACTGTCTGGCTCTAACTCTCATCTCAATCCGCATGGCTGCGTCTATCGCCTGGGCATAAGTCATCCCATCTGTGATGGTCACAGTCTTGAACACGTAGTCTTTCAAGCAATTCACAAACCTATCCAGTTTTATCTGATTAGTAGACACCAAGTGTAGAGCAAAGCGAGCAAGACGAGCAAATTGGATATCATACTCTATAATTGGCATCCCCTCTATTTGAGTCAACTGTTCAAACTTATGTGCTCAAGCATTCCGAACACTCTAAGGCAAGAAGCAGTCCATAAATAACTTGGTAAATTCATCCCAAGCTAAGGGCTCTCCAATTTCCCTGTGTTGAGTGTAAGAGTAAACCAATCATATGCCATATCCAGAAGTTGGTAACTAACTAACTCCACTGATCTTGCAGAGGAACATCCCAATGCCACACATAGATGATGTGACTCCTCAAGAAAAACACATGGATCAGCACTAACCTCAGTGCCTGTGAATCTAGGTTGCTTTATCTTCCTAAACTCCTAAAGCATGACTTGCTCCTCTGCCTTAGGGGGTTGGTGAACTGGAGGTCTGAGCTCTGAAGGTGTCTCAAGCTGTTGCCAAGTTAATAATTCAACCAATGCCTCTTGCATTCTATCCTTTCTTGCCACTAAGTCTTCAACCCTAGAGACCAATGCCCTTTCATGAACAGTTCTAGTAGCTCCTCTTCCATGCCCTCTACGTCCCCTGCCCCTTAACACTGATCCTCGTGGACCTGAAGAAGCCTGATCAGGAGGACTTTCTCATCGACCTCCTCTGATAGTTGCATCTATGCGGGGTGACATAGTATCTGTCCAAAGAAGTAAAGGTTCAAGATAACAAAAAGAGCATAAAACTAAGAAACAGTAACAAGAATACATATTCTTGAACACCATGGATAACAAAAAGGATAGTGTCTTATAGGTGGGTATACCGGCATACCACATGCATAAGATACCTAGTCCTCTACATTACAGTCAATGACCTCTAACCTGGCTCTGATACCAACTTTGTCACACCCCCAAACAGGGATGTAACCTGCCAAGGAATTAGAAACATCTAACCCTTGAAGCCTCACACGTCAATTAATACTAGATATCTCAAATCTAGGATCTAACAGTCATTAAGCCAATGTAAGAGCATCAACACCTAATTATTGTTACAATTTTGGCAGAATGTCCCCTACATTCAGAGTCTCCTTAGAGTTGTGACAGAGTTTACTAAAACCTGGACATCAATTTCAAATATAAATGTGCATAAAGTAGTAGGTGGGAGCTCAACTCCTCTCAACTCCAATTGAAATAATCACAAAATAAAATGTATAACTTATTTAAGATGGCCATGACCCTAAGACTGCAAAAAATTAAACAAACATCCGTGTAATCAAGCATGCCTCACATAGTAGCCTGCCTCTCCAAGGAATTAAGCAATCCGCTAGTCAGGTGAAACAAGAGATGCCTGAACAGGCTCTGAAGAAAAAGAGTGGAAAAAAAAGAGAACAAAAACAGAGTGAGTTTATAAACTCAGTGGGTAACAAGAACATTCATAACCGTTAACTAAAATCAACACATACTCCATATAAAGGACAGTGGTTCAAGAGCAGTTAACATAAGTGTATTTCAGCAATGTAATTTGCTTTATAAATTAAGTCAGCATCATTTTATATTGCCAAAATTTATTTCAAGCATAACCAAGTAGAACATCAGACATTGAATTTAGCCCCAAGTATATCCGGCCAAGCCTCAGTCACACATTCGTTTAAACAATACTTTCATATAGAGTTTAGCCTCAAGCATTTCCAGCAGAGCGTCAGCCATACACTTAATCAAGCAATACTTTTGTTCAAAGTTTAGCCCCAAGCACTTCTGATCAGGCGTCAGTCGCACGTTTACTAAATGTTCAGTGGTTGTACTGTTAATAGCATATTTATATTGTAATCTCAAATTAACTAAGCATAATTAGAAAAAAAAAACCCTTAATCTTAGTTACACAACCAATAGGTTCATTACTTTTGTCCTATTTAGAGAAAAAATAAAGCATATTTTAAATTCTATTTATTTATTTATTTATTTGTTGCCACAATGGGTACGACTAAGTCTTCAAATGCTTAGACAATTAACTTAAAATTATAACTAGCATAAAATGAACCAATGGTTGCGTTGGAAAGGAGACAAATGAACATTAAAATCAAAATTGGTTTTATAGTTGAATTGTCCACTACTATAATAAAATATCTTCATAACACAACAACAAGCCTTGCACATTTCCATTCTATTAGGAATTTAAAATTTGTAAACCATGGCAAGATAGTGTTAATTATAGAATTTAAAATTAAACATGATGACTATGTCATTAAGTATAGTATTTTTCATATCCCAAGTAACCCAAAAATGATTTAGTTCCTCAGACAATGCACTGTCTGCTCCTTGGGATTCCATTACCTGAGCTCCCAGGAATCTAAAATTATTCTAACTCTCGGCTTGGCAAGCGCTTAAGCGTTGGCCACTGGGTGTCTAAGCACCTAGCCTTGGCCAACTCACTGTCTAGGGTAGGCACCTGGGCACCCAATTAGCCGAGAAGGCCAACTTAGGTTCCTGTAATTCCTAGTTTAAGGCTTCTTTATTCACTTCTTGGGGTATTTCCTACATGCATTAGACACATGATTATCCTTACTTGGATGGGAGTAAAATCATTGTTTACTTTTAGTTTGTTGATTCTTAATAAAGCATTTAAACTATATGATCATATAACACACCAATTTATTTATTTATAACTAAGAGTTAGGGTTACATTATGGGTCACTTAGCAACTACATGCAAAATGAAGGGGAACTTAGTTAAGTTATGTTACATATCCCCTTTTAAAAGTGACCTCTACATAATTTAACTTATAAACCCTAACGTAACGTTTGGTACGCAGGAATGGTGATTCCATTCCATGCCTATTTCATGGAATAGGGCATTCTTATGTTTGTTTGCAAAAAAATATAGAATGGTGATTCCATTCCATGCCCCATTCCATGAAACCAGGAATAGAGCATGGAATCCATTCCCTCCTAGAGAGGTGGGATTAGAATTTCATGCTCCATGAAATGATATTAAAATTATTTATTCCTAATATACCCTTAAAAATTTTATATAATTATACCCATTGTCCTTCTTATTCTTTTTGCGTAATAAAATATTATTTTTTTTTATGTTTTTTAGTTTATGGTATAATCTTTTCAAGGTCAAATTTTATGTATTTGATTACTTATTAACTTTGATGGTATTTTAGTTTATCAATATAATTTTTAGTCTCAACAGAGATCTTTTGTCTTTGATATAAAAACTTGTTTATATATAAAAATAAATATGAAATATTTACTTGATGTGTTAACATTTTTCTTTTGAAAGATGACACTATTTATTCTAATTAAATTATTAAAAAATAATTAAAATTAAGCATTAGTATTAATGTTTTAAAAGATTTTTTTATAAGGGGTATTTATGCCTTTTATATTAACTTTGATTCTATTCCACAGTAATTCTATGTACTAAACAGTGAAGTGGCTTGGAAAGTCATTATATTTCTAAAAATTATTAAACTGTAGAGTATGAATGACCATTCTATTCCTATTCCATTCTGATTCCATATAATCATCATTCAATGTATGAAACGTTACATAACACTTTATCCCTCGTTGGGATCTTAGTTGTCATTCTAGACAATCCTAATGCTGTGGATTACTCTCACTGCACTCACAAGGGGTATGCCAACTCAGAAGTATTGGATCTCTATTATTATCTGGAGAAATGGCATTTTGACTTAATATGAAAACATTAGCAAATAGGAGTCAGATAAATATTTCAGTAGAGAATAATAACATTTGGTTTTAGAACTATAATATTTTCAGCTGTATAACTATCCAAAAAATGGCTTCTCTTTAACATAAACTCTTATTTAATACGATTTCTTGATCTTGTTATGCCTTGCTATCAATCATTTTCATAACAATTTAACATGATTCTCAAACTTAGGAATAGAGCTCTTTCTGCTTGTAAGGGTTTCCCTCGCCTTTACAACTGAAGTGACCTTACCACAAAGTGGCCTTAATCATGTGGGATCACCTCCTTGAGAATCATTTCCAAACTTTGATGAGATCACCCCCCATAAGGATCACTTCTCAAAACTCATTGATAATAGGCATAGTCATGTTAAAAGTTTATCATCCATGGTTCACAGTTTCTCATTCAAAATGGAAATATCATAATAAATAAACACATAAAATGAACCACCATTAAAGAATAAAACATTTTATCAAAATAATAAACACATATTAAACAAGAGTAGGGAAGAGAAGTGTTATCACTCCCTACATAGTCTTGAATGTGGTGGTTTGCTTATCCTCTTTTGATAGCTCACAGGTTTGAGTTATAAAGTAACAAGGTTTGTAGGTCTCTAGAGTGTGTGTGCATGGAAATGCATGGAGTGTGCTATATATAGACTTCAAGTGAGTGTGTGTGCGGTGCTTAGTCGTGTGAGTGGGTGAGAGTGAGAGACTGTATGTTGCTGTGTAAACATGTAACCCTTTAGGGTTCTTATCTTAAGTACTTTGGGAATTGACCATTGTCTTGTTCAAGCAACCTAGTACATGGCCATGTAGTTTGTCTCTCCTTCTAGGTTATTTTCAAGTCACGTGCTCAATAGCATCCTAGGTTAGGTAGATACCTTATCAAGTAATATTTGACTTGATTTTTAACTTGTTCTTGTATCTTTTACCCACCTATTTTATTAGTTAGTTATTTTTCTTTCTTTTTCTCCATGTACTTAGTCGTGCATGGTCTAGCAAAAGAATTTCTTTGATAGTTACTCATCTTTTGATAGGGTTAAGATACTTGGCTTCATAGTTTTTCAAGCTAATGATTACAAAGAATTTCTTGAATAATTATTTTTCTAGCCATGGTTGGCTGTGGGTTTGTGGAATTTTTGGTTCCTTGTGCTGACTTCATTCTTTTCTTATTGCTTAAGGTCACATGCTCTAGTATCTTGGAAAAACAACTTGGCCATGCACTTCTAGCTTCTAGGTTATCATTTCTTTTCACTTTTTCCAAGTAGCCATTATTGCTACTTTTTGACTAAGTCTTTTATCCTTTTCAAAGAAGGCTTTCTATTCATTGATTCTCTTATCTTTAAAAATATCTTTTTGCACTTTCTATCTTAAAAGACCATAGGATTTGGTCATGTGATCAATTTCATGCCAAGATGATGACATTTGGCACTTCCTTCTTTGTTTAATAATCAATTCTTAATTTTTCTAACTTTTGACTAAACCATGGATATTAAATATCTTTTTCTTTCTCCACGGCCGTGGGTTTTTGAAAAGTTATCCTAGTAATGATTTTATTCTTTTCTTAAGGAGTAAGATCACATGGTGAATTGGCTTGGCCTTCACGAGGCCACTTGGCCATGAGCTCTTGTCCT
Source organism: Castanospermum australe (assembly GCA_019955255.1). NCBI lineage: Eukaryota > Viridiplantae > Streptophyta > Magnoliopsida > Fabales > Fabaceae > Castanospermum > Castanospermum australe. The sequence goes on along the minus strand of NSJW01000408.1, from coordinate 172,241 downwards.
TTTTGAAGGACTTCTTATGTTAGATTCTTTCTTTCCATCTGTACACTGTGTTCTTTATTTGTCTTGCTTTGTCTTCTAGTCATTTAATCATCTTTAAGTGGTTCTATCTTTTATCTTATTCTGTTAAATAAAATGACTAGACTCTCTTAGTTGACTTGGAGTTGACTTAATTTGTTTACTTGTTGACTCATGCATCTTGATTGACTTAGGGTTGACTAATTTTTCTTAGGTTTACTTAGGGTTGACTTGAGTTGACTTAGTCTTCTTCTAATCTTTTCTTTAATTTTACACTAGATTCAACTAATCATTATTGCCTCCTAATCAATATCTTATCACTTGACTTTGAGGTATTTTAGGAGACTTAGACTCTCCTCTAGAAGTGTCAAAATGGCCTAAAGCCCATCGGTCAGCACCCTTGGCTCTGTATGTGGGGTGGGCTTGATCCTAAATTTTTATCTTGTGGGTTATTTGGCCCTAATCCATTTTTAACTCAACAAACTAGTGGGTTTGGTGGATCAGCCCATGTTTAACCATGGCCCTAACGTGATTTTGTTTCTGCGAATGCAAAACGAAGAGTACGAAGACGTAGAACGTAGAACGTATCTCCGCCATTTTTTGAGTTTGTAAGTTTTCTATCTCTTTTGTCTCTCTCCATCTCTAATCGAAGCAATATCTTCATTTCTTTTAGGCTCTTGCCAAAAGCCATCTATTTTTTGTCTCTCTCTCCATCTCTGGCTGAAGCCCTAACTTTGTCCCTAATATATATAATTCAATTCAATCCAAACCACACCATTGGATAAATTTCACGCCAACTCCATATGAAAGATCATCAGTGGTGTGAAAGTATCCATTTGAGTTAAAGGATCTTGAGGTATGTTTGTCTCTCTACAGCTTGTGGCGTTATTGTTTTTTATTATGTTTTGTTTTGTGTGTTTTTGTTGGATTATATATATATATATATACACACACACACACACACACACACACTTCCTTCTTTGACCATACGGAAGAGTAGATAGAAGAAACTTGGAAAAATTAAAAAAAAAATGGAAAGATGTTCAATGAGAAGTGAATATCAAAGTACTAAATTTTTTGTCCTTTTTTCGTTGCAATTCTTCTAGTTGGATATGTTTTACAAGAATGCTAGTATAAGCCATATTTTGTCGTAAATGTCTTTGACTTTGAGACACTTGAGTTTTTAAAATTCCAAGCTGCGTTCAGTTTGTTGAGAAAGTAGGTAACTAGGTACAATATTCACTTTGGTGTATGACAGAACAATATATATGGTTTTGATATGCTATAGTGCACCCTGAACTACTCCCTGCACCTATGACAGAAACTAGAGTCCAGAGATAATTACATTATCTCTGCCCTCGCTCTTGTATATCTCTCCAATTAACCAATCACAAACCAAAAGAATGTTATGATTTAGTGCCCACGTAATAAAACAACCCAATATAATTACCTAACATATGCTTATATAAGTTGCTAATAGCTAAGATATGGTATTTTTTTACCTAATCACTAATGGGCAGATTTTATGGAGTCTCAGTCTAAGAATAAATCTGTAAATGTGGAAGATAAAAATGTTGAAATACCTCTTGTAAACTCTAGGGAGTCTGAAAAGAATGATATTGCTTAAAAGAAAATGTCACATGTGTGGAAATTTTTCACAAAAATTGGTAAAGATAAAGATTGGGTTGAAAGGGCAATATGTAATCATTGCAATTGTGATTAAACAGTTGGAAACAATCCTAGGACCAAATTAAATTATGAGACCTCACATTTAAGTCATCATATTTCAGTTTGTAAAGGTATTCTTCAATAAAGCTTGGATGTGGGTGAAAATGAAATGCACTCTTAGCTGAAAAAGATCGATAAAAAAAATCTATTGCGACTTGCTTGCAAAAGCTATTGTTCGACATGATCTTCCTTTCAATTTTGTCTAATATGAGGGGATTAGAGATTGGGTAAATTATATGAGTCCCAATGTAGTGATGCAATCTAGAAATACTCATGTCAAATATTAACCAAATTTATATCAAGGAGAAGAACAAGCTTAAGGAAGTCATGGCTAATATTCCTAATAGAGTATGTCTAACATTTGATGTATGGACTACAACTACCACTGAAGGTTACATTTGTTTAACTGCTCATTTTGTTGATGAGAATTGGCAACTACGGAGTAGAATTCTCAACTTTTATCGTATGATGCAAGAGTGTGTCACTCTTGGCCTTGATGCATCAAGAGTGGAGTCCAATATGCTTCAAGGAGATCAAATGAAGATTAAAGAGGAATTAAGGCTTCAACAATCTATTAGCTTATACTAATGCAGTTTAATTAAGGCTCTATATATATTCTCTGTTTCTCGGTGATTAATGTGATCCTTGTACTATTATAAGTGTTTAATGGTTTGCACTTAAACTATTAGGAGTGTCTTAATATATGCCTTTAGCTACTTGTACTGAAAGATGCTTTGTTCAAACTTATTTTATACTATGCACTGCAGTTGTCCTTTTAACTTTTTTTACATCCCAATATAATTGATTTCGTTTATCTTTTAACTCCTTGGTGCCTGGTGTATGGCCTAACCTTTAAGCAAGAGCACAAGGATTCTAAGTTCCTTAAATTGCAAGTTCAATTTTTTTTGTCAAAGAAAAAAATCCTTCCACTTGACGTTTTCATTTATCCCTTTATTTTTCTTTTCGGTTTTCCAGATGTTTTCTTTTTGATATTTTTTCATGTATATTTATACTTGTTTCTCATAAATCTTCAACGCTTTGGAGTGCTTCCAGTTCCTGCTATTCAAGATGGGGATTATACAATCTACAGTTTGCCCCTTTTCCATTTTCTGCTGTTTTTTTTTTCTTATGCCATGAAGTTAAGGATTCATAATTTTGATCTATCTCCTTAATTTCTCTAACCTTGTAAAGCCCTTATTGAGGTAGGTATTTTAAACTTTTGACAAAAGTGTTAAATTGAGTTATCGGGCTAGGACTGTTCATACTTGCTTGCATCATTGCCATTTCTAATTATGATTCCTTTATTCTATAAAGAGATCGGGAAGGATGGAAATTCAATTGCTATATGTAATTTCCAATATTTATTCAATGTGAAAGCACATCTTCTGAAACTCAATTTGTGCACTATTTGCTAATGTAGAATATTCTATTCATACTAATGAACTATTTTATTAGCCTTCGTAGTTTATGTCTCTTTCTGAACTTTGTTTTTAGCAGCTTAGCAGTAAATGTAGTTGGATTTTACTGTGTTAAGGATTGGCCCATTAATTGACCCTAGTTTAACCTATTTAAGATATGGATTTTTTGGCCTTGAACCTTAAATAGATTTTTAAAAATGTTAAAAAAAAATTTAGAGTTATAAGTGGGCTATGGACAGCCATAGCCCATGTGGGCTGGGCCTAATTTTGGCCCATTTAAGATGTGGGCTTTTTGGCCTTGTTATTAGTAAATTTTTGTAAAAGAATAAGAATATGAGAATAATGCATGATTAAAATGTTGAACTATATACTTGTTGACTTGAAAAGTTATTAAAACTGGTTTTCTATTTGCATTGTGCCAACGAGTTATCATCCAAGGTCAGTACCAAGTTTCACTTCTAAGTGGCCTTACATATACTTATTAAATATTTTTTATTAGTAAATTCTTGTATAAGAATGAGAATATAAGAATAACATATGGTGAAAATTTTGAGAACTTCCTACTTGCTTACCTAAAATGTTATTAAAACCTTTCCTTTGTTATCAACCACTATTGCTTTATTTGTCAATCGATGCCAACGAGTCATCATCCAAGGTCAGTACTGAATTTCACTTCTAAGTGGCTTTACATGTACTTAGAAACTAGTTTTGGTTACTAAATTATTGTATAAGAATGAAAATATGAGAATAATGCATGGTTAAAATTTTGAGGACTTCCTAATTGCTTGCCTGAAAAGTTATTAAAATCTATCAGTTGTTACCAACTATTGTTGCCTTGATTATCTACCTCTGTATTAAAGTTATCATTCAAGGTGCTTCTAAGTGACCTTACATGTACCTACGAACCAGTTTTAGTTAGTAAATTATTGTAAAAGAATGGAAATATGAGAATGATGCAGGGTTAAAATGTTGAACTATCTACTTGTTGACCAGTAAACTTATTAAAACTTATTTTCTATTATCAACCATTGTTGTATGGATCATCAATCGACGTTGACAAGTTATCATCTAAGGTCAATTCTAGGTTTCGCTTCTAAGTGGCCTTACATATACTTATGAATCATTTTTGGTTAGTAAATTCTTGTATAAGAATAAGAATATAAGAGTAACACATGGTTAAAATTCCAAAGACTTCCTACTTGTATACTTGAAAAGTTATTAAAATCTATCCTCTATTATTAACCACAATTGCATTAGTTATAAACCGATGCCAACAAGTTATCTTCCAAGGTTAATATTGGATTTCGCTTCTAAGTGGCTTTACATATAGTTAGGAACCATTTTTTATTAGTAAATTCTTGTATAAGAAAGAGAATATGATAATAATGCATAGTTAAAATTCTAAGGACTTCCTAATTGCTTGCCTAAAAAGTTATTAAAATCTGTCAGTTGTTATCAATCACTGTTCCATTGGTTATCAAGCTCTGTATAAAAGTTATCATCCAAGGTCAGTACTAGGTTTTGCTTCTAAGTGACCTTACATGTACCTTTGAATCATTTTCAGTTAGTAAGTTCTTGTAAAAGAATGAGAATATGAGAATAATGCATGGTTCAAATGTTGGACTATCTACTTGTTGACCTGAAAAGTTATTAAAATTTGTCCTTTGTTATCAATCATTGTTGCATAGCCAACTAGTTATCATCCAAGGTCAATACTGGGTTTCGCTTCTAAGTGGTTTTACATGTACTTAAGAACTATTTTTAGTTAGTAAATTTTTATATAAGAATGAGAATATGAAAATAACATATGGTTAAAATTCCAAGAACTTCCTAATTGCTTACTTGAAAAGTTATTAAAATATGTCAATTGCTATCAACTACTGTTGCATTGGTTATCGACTCTTGTATACAAGTTATCATCCTAGATTAGTATGGGGTTTGCTTCTAAAATTGCCTTACATGTACCTATGAACCACTTTTAATTAGTAAGTTACTGTATAAGAATGAGAATAAGAGAATAACGCATGCTTAAAATTCCAAGGACTTTCTACTTGCTTACCTGAAAAGTTCTTAAAATCCTTCATTTGTTATCAACAATTGTTGAAAATGTTATCGACTATTTCGCAAATGTTATCAACTCGCTGTAGCAAAGTGAAGAAGATGAAGCTACAATTGTAGCTTCCTCCACGTGCACAACATGCACGTGAGGCCCACGCGTGGGTCGGTTTGATCCAAAAATTTACTCGCGTGTACTATTTTTTGTTTGCTATTTATTTGGGTATATTTTGTAATTTTATAAATTATGTAAAAGTTTATATAAATTTATCTCTATATAACTTAAACTAGATATATTTGAACTTTTACAATCTCAACCCAAAAAGTTAATTTTACAATAATACCTATGGGTATATCCTGATTAAAGATTAAAAAAAAAGAAAAGAAAAATCCCTCCCCAAGTGATATTTTATATAATTTATATAATCATTAATGAAACAAATTAAAATTTTTCACAAATATTTAATATAAAAAAATTAGATTCTATTTTTTTGGTGTTATAATTATTAATTTTTAAAAAAAAATTTTGTAATTTTTTGTGTAATATTTTTGTTATGCAAAATATTTATTTTACAATATTCTTGATTATTTGATATTCTTATCAATTTTCTTAAAATGATTTTGGACCAAAGATTGTCTAAAATTAGTAAAGTGTACTTGGATGATAGTAGTATTAAAATTAATGATCTCCTAAGAAGTTCTTATACCGCACTTCTTTAAAAATGTGACAATTTTGAGAAGATTTTACCTAACCACTACCCTTAACTCGTGGAGTTAATCTTATAGTAATACCTGTGGGTACACCTTAGTCAAACACTAAAAAAAAATTCCCTAAGTGATATTCTATAAAATTTATATAATCATTGATGAAACAAATTAAAATTCTTTTTAAACAATTAATATAAGAAAAAATAGATTCTAGTTTTTTTGTGTCATAATTATTATTTTGTTTAAAATAATTTTTTAATTGTTTGTGTAATATTTTCATTGTTTCAAATATTTATTTTAGAATATTATTGATTATTTGATATTCGTGACAATTTTTTAAAAATAATTTCGGACAAAAAAAATTTTAAAATTAGTAAAGCTTACTTAGATGATAGTAATATTAGAACTGATGATCTTTTAAAAAGTTAATGCATTGCGCTTTTTTAAAAATGTGACATTTTAAAGAAGGCTTTACCTAACCACTACATCTTATCCCAAGGGTTAGTGTTACAATATAGCCTGTGGGGATATCCTTGTCAAAGACCAAAGAAAAAAAAAAATTTCAAGTGATATTCCATATAATTTAAATAATTATTAATGAAACAAATTAAAATTTTTCATAAATAGTTTATGTAAGAAAAATTAGATTCCAAAATTTTCTCTTTTTTATGTCATAATTATTATTTTGTTTTAAAATAATTTTTTTAATTTTTTTGTGTAATATTTTCATTGTGTCAAATATTTATTTTATAATATTCTTGATTATTTGATACTCTTGACAATTTTCAAAAAATAGTTTTGGACCAAAAATTGTCTAAAATTAGTAAAATGTGTTTGATTGAGTGTGTAGTATTAGAACTGATAACCTCCTGAAAAATTTTTGTATTATACTTTTTTAAAAATGAGTCATTTTGAAAAAGACTTTACCTAACTACCCTTCCTGACTCGAAGGATTAGTCTTACAGTAATAGTTGTATGGATAATTTGGTCAAAGACAACAAAAACAAAAAGGAAAACCCTTCGCCAAGTGATATTTTATATAATTTATATAATTATTTATGAATTAAAATAAAATTCTTTATAAATAATTAACATAAGAAAAATTAGATTCTAAATGCTTTCTTTTTTTTTATGTCATAATTATTATTTTATTTTAAAATAATTTTTCTAACTTTTTTTGTGCAATATCTTCATTGTGTTAAATATTTATTTTAGAATATTCTTAAATATTTGATATTCCTAACAATCTTTTGAAAATAATTTTGAACTAAAAATTGTCTAAAGTTAATAAAGTATGATTGATCGAGAATAATATTAGAATTGATGGTTTTTAGGAAAGTTCTTGTAATGTATTCCTTTAAAAATGTGCCAGCTTAAAAAAGGCTTTACCTAACTATTATCTCCGACTTAAAGGGTTAGTTTTACTGTAATGCCTATGGCGATACCCTAGTCAAAGAAAAAAAAAAACACTTTCCGGTAGCGATATTTCTTATAATTTATATAATCATTGATGAAATAAACTAAAATTCTTTATAAATAATTAATATAAGAAAAATTATATTCTAAATTTTTTTGTCTCATAATAATTATTTTTTAAAAAATAATTTTATAATTTTTTTTGTAAATATTTTATTATGTCAAATATTTATTTTAAAATATTCTTGATTATTTAATATTCTTATTCTTAACAATTTTCTTAAAATAATTTGGATCAAAATTTGTCTAAAATTAATAAAAATGCTTGGACAAGAGTAGTATCAGAACTGATGACTTTTTCGAGAAGTCATTGTATTGCACTTTTTTTTAAAATTATGCTACTTTAGAAAAAGCTTTACCTAGCAACAACTTTTGACTTGAAAAGTTAATCTTATAGTAATGCTTGTAGGTATATCCTGATCAAAGATAAAAAAACTTTCTCCAGTGATATTTCATATAATTGTTATAATTATTAATGAAATAAATTAAAATTTTTTATAATTAATTGACTTGAGAAAAATTAGATTCTAATTTATTTTTTTTTTGTGTTTTGTGGAGATACCCTAGTCAAAGCAAAAAAAACAAAACTTTCTCAAGTGATATTTCATATAATTTATATAATCATTGATGAAACAAATTAGAATTCTTTATAAATAATTATTTTTGATTTTCTAAAGTATTCTCTTATCTACTAGGTAAAAGACTAATCTCTCGAAATATTGTCAGACGTCAAAATGAGAACTCCACCCAAGGATGTTTGCTCCGTGAGAGCTAACATAAAAAAAATTAATTTTGTAATTTTAATGAATTGTTCACTCAGGTTGCAATTATTAGGTTATATATAAATGTTATTTTGAAGGATTTAATTTATAATTTTAGCTTTTCCCTGATTAACCTGCTGCCCAGGTCTGCGGTTATCATTTCTGGCCGTACGGGACGGAGTACGGAAGACCTCTCCCTCAAATATAAAACATACTCTAGAATGAATCTAAATACTCAAATATTCGAAATGTATGGGTATAAATATGTTTCGATATGTGAGGATCAATCAGGAAATGAAGATGGTATATATCACGATTTAATTAAATTATCAAGAATTTTTACAAATTTGATACTCATATTTAATTACCAAAAAAAATATAATTACATCGATTTTTTTTATAGTTTTGTAGAAAATGTATACAAATATTATTTTAATATCTTCTAGTTATGGCACATAGACAACATGTTAAAATGTTGCATCAAAAGAATACCTAAAAATATATATTATAATAATATATCACAAGCATCTCATATTGATCATATATAATTATGTAAACAACAAAATAATACTAGTTTAGATATTTTATGCATGCATTTAATTTGAAGATATCTTGAAATCTTGTATATTCAATTTTAAATGTCAGCACGCTAAATTAGCTAAGTTTGTTTGTTTGACCAAAAAGTCAAACATAGATCAAAAGGAAGTAAACTTTCGTTTAAGAGAAACAATAACGAATAATTAAGGTATATTGTCATTGCTTGAAGCTTTGGGGAGAGCTTGTGGTTGGACAAACATCATCTACTCCTCTCGAATCATAGAAACTTCCTAAATTTATCCGTTTGACCAAAAAGTCAAAAATAGACCAAAAGTAACTAAACTTTCGTTCAAGAGAAACAATAACGAATAATCAAAATATATTATCATCTCTTGAAACTTTGGGGAGAGTTTGGAATCACATAAACATCCTCTAAGTCTCTTGAATTACGAAAACATACTAAGTTTGTCTGTCTCTTGTATATTCAATTTTAAATGTCAGCACACTAAACACAACCTAAAAATTTCATGCATACAGTCATGTGATATAAATGCAATACATGTAACATTTATATGACTATGAAAACTGCATTAAACTGTCTAGTTCATGCACCCTTACAGGGTTATGTCTGTTAACTTCGAATTGGCCCATGCCAAAACTGAGGGCGGCGAACTGATAAAGACTGAGAAAATGGTAGACTCCTGCAACCATGCAGTTGTAATTACAATTCTAATATTATTGATGCAAAAACCTCTGCACCCGTAACGTAAACATAATTGTGAATTATATTTTTTTTATAATTATCTATAATTTTTACATATACAACTTAACGGAAATTGTCTCTGCAATTGTAATTTAAAATTATGTATGTCACTAACAAGAACAGACACATCAGCAGCCATTCTGATCTAGTGCCAGAGTCAATTAATTTTGCCACTTACCATATTAACCTCTTTGCCATCTTTGTCCATCTTCCTAAAAAGAGCCAGGTGTTTAGTACCATGCCAAAGTTGAGCAGGTTTGGATGATGCTGATCTCATTCTCAGATCCTTATATGACAGTTGTGTGAGAAAAAGACTTGCAGCATATCTGAGAGAAAACTCAAATCATTTTTCCACCAATTCAATTAATATAAATAACTGGAGACTTGATAGAAATATATGAGCCACCACTTTCACATATACAGCCTTTTCAGCATCTCAGTGGATGAAATGAGCATTTTCAAACATCATACTTGAAATGCATATATTTTCCATAATTTTTCATACATCAGTGACGGTTGGAATTTTAACATTTGATATTTTTTATTAAGGAATATTTCATAATTATTTATAAGAAATAGTCAGATAATTATGAATGACACTGTCATGTGATTATGTATTTACATCACTTTAAGACAAACTAAAATGGAATTTGTACTAATTAATTTAATAGATACCTATAAACAGGCCACAACTTTTATGTACTCCTTTTAAGCATTTTATTAGTGGAGGAAAATAGTTCTTCACTATGGTTGTAAAGATGGAAAGCTACTTACCGATGATGTGTCAAGCTGGGGCTGTGCTGTACAGTGGTCGAGTCATTCCCTTTCGTGCACCCAACCCAATAGAAAAACATGTGTGCTTTTAAAATGGAAAACAAGTGGTAAAAGTAAGAAAAGTTTATAAATAAACATAAAAGAAGAAATATTTTTAAAAAATTACAATACAAGAATTTTTCATGAGGTTATCAATTTTAATACTACTCTCATTCAAGTACGCTTTACTAATTTTAGATAATTTTTTATCCAAAATTATTTTTAAAAAATTGTTAAGAATACCAAATAATCAAGAATAATCCAAAATAAATATTTGACAAAATGAAAATATTACAAAAAATTTTTGAAAATTATTTTTAAACAAAATAATATACTGTGACACAAAAAAAAAGAAAAAAATTAGAATCTAATTTTTCTTATACTAATTATTTATAAAGAATTTTAGTTTATTTCATCAATGATTATATAAATTATATGAAATATTATTTTGGAAAGTTTTTTTTTTGTCTTTAACTAGGGTATCCCAACAAGCATTTATAAGATTAACCTTTCGAGTTAATGGTAGTGATTAAGTAAAGTATTCTCCAAAATGATACATTTTTAAAGAAGTGTAATATAAGAATTTATCAGGAAGTCATTAGTTATAATATTATTCTCATCCAAGCATATTTTACTAATTTTAGAGATTTTTTTTAAAATTATTTTTAGGAAATTGCTAAGAATATCAAATAATTTAATATATTCTAAAATAAATATTAAGCACAACAAAATTAGAAAATTATGTTTAAACAAAATAAGAATTATGACAAAAAAAAAGAAAAAAATTAAAAACTAATTTTTCTTAAGTTAATTATTTATGAAGAATTTTAGTTTGTTACATATATAATTATATAAATTATATGAAATATAACTTAAGGAAGGCTTTTTTTTTTGTCTTTAACTATAATATCCTTACAGATATGATTACAAGATTAATCTTTCGAGTCGAGAATAATGATTAACTAAAACCTTTTACAAAATGATATATTTTTAAAGAACTGCAATACAAAGACTTCTCAAAAAATCATCAGTTCTAATATTACAATCGTCAAAACTATTTTCAAAAAATTATCAAAATATCAAGTAATCAAGAATATTTTAAAATAAATATTGGAACAACAAAAATATAATACAAAAAAACTAAAAAATTATTTTTAAACAAAATAATAATTATGACATAAAAAAAGAAAAAAATTAAAATTTAATTTTTCTTATATTAATTATTTACGAAGAATTTTGGTTTGATTCATAAATGAATATATAAATTATATAAAATATCACTCGGGGAACTTTTCTTTTTTTTTTTGGCTTTAACCAAGGTATCCCTACATACATTACTATAAGACTAAACCTTTGGTCAGAGGCGGTGGTTGGATAAAGTCTTATCCAAAATGACATATTTTTAAAAGAAGTGTAATATAAGGACTTCTCAGAAGATCATCAGTTTTAATACGATTATCGTCCAAGTATACTTTACTAATTTTAGACAATTCTAGTTTTAAAATTATTTTTAGAAAATTATCAATATTATTAAGTAATCATGAATATTTTAAAATAAATATTTGACACAACAAAAATATAACATAAAAAATTAAAAAATTATTTTTAAACAAAATTATAATTATGACATAAAAAGAAAAAAATTTAGAATTTAATTTTTTTATGTTAATTATTTATGGAGAATTTTAGTTTATATCATCAATGATTATATAAATTATATAAAATATTATTTGAAAAACATTTTTTTCTTTGACCAAGATATCCCCTCAAGCATTATTATAAGATTAAACCTTTGGTCTAGACAGTGATTTAATAAAGTATTCTCTAAAATGACATATTTTTAAATAAGTGTAATATAATAACTTATCAGGAGATAATCTCTTTTAATATTATTCTCATTTAAGTAAGCTTTACTAATTATAAATAATTTTTAGTCCAAAATTATTTTTAAAAAATTGTTAAGAGTATTAAATAACCAAAAACATTCTAAAATAAATATTTAGCCTAACAAAAATATTACACAAAAGATTAAAAAATTATTCTCAAACAAAATAACAATTATAACACTAAAAAAAAAAAAGAAGTTTGGAATCTGAATATGCCCTCACGTTCCTGAGGCGCACGTGGGCCTTGCAGTTGGGGGCTTGGCCCCCCTTCTTCTCCAGCAGCGCAACCATTGGGGAAAACTACCATTTAATTAATTGATATTTTTTCTAAAATTATTTTTAAAAAATTATTAAAAATATCAAATAATCAAAAAAAATTTAAAATAAATATTTAATACAATGAAAAGATTACAAAAAAATTAGAAATTATTTTTAAATAAAATAATAATTATAATAAAAAAAATTTAGAATCTAATTTTTTTAATGTTAATTATTTAAAAAGAATTTTAATTTTTTTATCAATAATTATACAAATTATATGAAATATTAATTGAAAAATATTTTTTTGTAATCTTTGAGGAAAGTATCACACAAGCATTTGTAAGACTAAACTTTTAGGTTTAGACTAATAATTAGTTAAAATCTTCTTTAAAATGACACATTTTTAAAAAAGTATAATATAAGGACTTCTCAAAAAATAATCAGTTATAATATTACTCTTATTTAAGGACACTTTATTAATTTTAGATAATTTTTTATCTAAATTTAATTTTAAAGAATTATCAAGAATATTAAATAACTAAGAATATTCTAAAATAAATATTTGTTACAATGAAATATTATATAAAAAATTAGAAATTTTATTTTAAAAAATAATAATTATGACATAAAATGAAAAAAATTAGAATCTAATTTTTTTAATATTAATTATTTATAAAAAAATTTAGTTTTTCATAAATAATTATATAAATTATATAAAATATCATTTGAAAATTTGTTTTCTAATCTTTGATCAGAATATTTTCACAAATATTACTACAAGACTAACCATTAGGGTTGAGGATAATAGTTAGGTAAAGCCTTTTCTAAAATGATATATTTTTAAAGAAGTATAATATAAGAACTTTTCAATAAGTCATCAATTATAATATTATTTTCGTTCAAACACATTTTACTAATTTTAAACAATTTTTGGTCTAAAATTATTTTTAAAAAATTATCAATAATATCAAATAATTAATAATATTCTAAAATAAATATTTAGCATAATAAAAATATTATATAAAAAATTAGAAAAAATATTTTTAAACAAAAGAATATTTATGAAAAAAAAGAAAAAAAAATAGAATCTATTCCGTTTTAATTTTTTTAGTTCATTTTGGTCTTTCTTTTTGAAAATTTTGATTTCATTTTAAGGACCATTTCAACATCGCCAAGTATGGAGGCACCGCCATGAACGATCTCGTCTTGGTCTCCTGTTCGCCTCCGTCATCAATATCAACGACCTCGTCCTTCTTTCCTGCGTCAGCCTTCGCCTATGCCTCTTAAGCTTTTTAAGCTCTCGTATATAGTTTTCGAAGGAAAGGATGCAAAACCTGTCGCAGGTGTCAGAAATCGTCCAAAGCCTTGCTAGAAGAACAGATGAACGGAGCCGATTTTTCGGAGCAAGCGGCACCGCGGGCAGCAACTCACACTGAGTTATCTGTCACAACTATATTTTTAAGTTGCAATTAGCGTTGCGGATGTAATTACGCTATAATTATATAAATTATAAAAAATTATAAAAAAATATAATTAATAAGCGGTCACGTTACAATTATAGTGACTCAAAATTATAATATTATTATTATAATTACGATTGTGAATAATTTAGAACCATGACCATGACGATCTCATGCGGAATCAAGGCAGCAGGCCAACTACGAGGAACGGTCAAGTGCGAAGTCAAGGGTTCATCGTGCGGAATCAAGGTGAGTTAGCTCCACCAAGGATCTCGGGTCTCCTGCGTACAATTTCTGTCTAGGAGCTACTCAAGGACTACTAAGCAGTTTCATAAGAGTTGGGTTAAAAAAGTTAAATAATACAATACTGCTGATGACAGGTAAAAGAGATGGAGCATCGATGCTCCAAAGCCTTTTAGTAGCATGGTAGAATCCTCCCTGCTTTTACCCTCTTAGCCTTTCCTGCTTTCTTCATTATTCAACTATACCTCTCCCTCAACAAAGCAAATTATACAACACAATTAACTAATTCAATACAAATAAAAAATGAATAAAAATGTAACAAAATTTTTTTAATAACCATACTATGCACTTAAAATTGTTTTTAAATATTCTTTATTCTTACAAGAGTTTTTTTTTTTTTTACATTAACTAAACATATTTCATTTTTCTTAAAGTTATTTTTATTTAATTAATTAATTTATAATTATAATAAATGATTATATAAATTAAATTAAAATGTGAATTAAAAAAGTCTATCGTGCCTCTCTCAAAACGTTAGTAAGATATAAATGAATTTTACTCTTATAAAATGAAAAATATATTCTTAAAGAGTAAAGTGCATTATTTATATTCATTAATTAAAAATTAACAATTTATGATTTGATAAAATATAAACACTTAGAAATATAATATGGATTTTTCTTCAAATCATCTTTCTTAATTTTTTTATTAATAATTACACACTTACGTTTTATTTTCTAAAGTACACTTCATTGTAGAAGATCCAAATCATATCCAATATAAATATATTAAAATTTTCACACATCTTGAAGCTTGGGGTGCTATAGCGTATGGAGATAATTAATTTATATTTAATTACACTATATGGTGTTTTGCTACAATACAAGTATATTAAAATCTTTCCATGGCTTGAGGCTTGGGGTGCCCATTGCCTCCACCATAACGTGTGAAGACCACTTTATACATACAGTGCCAACATGTGTACGCGGATAAGACCTTTACTTAGATGGACCCAACACATTACTATGTTACGCCAATCAAGGTGGACATGTATGCATATATTCCCAAACAAAGTAATGTCATTCATTCTTCTAGTTATAACCTCAAAGGGAACCTTCTCATCTTAAAAGGTGCCTATTACAAACCTCCCCATTTGTCTTTATCTTTGACAAGAAAACCACCCATTGATTTTCTTGTACCATTTTACATATTAAGATCCATGAAATCAATCATTTAACTTGGGATACAAGCAAGGAATAGTTTACAACAACCCACAATGCATGATGGCTCAGAAAGAGAGAAGAGGAAAAGGAGGCACTGGCCAGGCATATGAGTAAAATTAAAGGGGGAATTAAGAGGGTGAAAGTTTGTTGAAGATGGAGATGTGGAACCCACCATGCATGCACCCACATTGTATAGAGATTGTTATATCCTTTTGGCCTCTTTGTAGTTTGTTGGGTACCATGGAATCTAATCACATATGTCATATCATATAAATATTATATAGCACGAATTTATTATATTTTTTACATGTCATTATGTTCTTTTAATTTCTTCTACTTTTATTGGTTTCATAGCAACTACAATTTTACAACATTAATTAAACACACAATATGGTCACTTATTTGTATAAATATTTATACTTAAGTGTGGGTGTAGAATGTAGAAGGATGTGTAGAAGATTAAACTTTTATTTGGGTAATTTATTAAAACGATGTTTCATAATGTTTGGGTCAAGTCTTTGTTAGAGTATTTTATATTTGAGCTACTCTTAATTGTATATTTTATTATTTGTTAAAAACTAGTTAGATACTAACATAATAATTTCTAGAGCACATATTTTATAATGTGATCAAATGGGTTGAAAAATCATTAATTTATTGGGTCTTCAGCCCAATGAGTAAATGTATAAATTTATATGTATGACTTAATAACATAGGACATATGAAGGATGAAAATTAGGATTACAAATTATTTTATAAATACGGATCCCCTCTTTACTTCTATCCTCATCTGTTGTTTACTACCCCATGAAAGAACACAATTACAAAGATAGAGAGAAGGAGGGGAAGGTCATATTTAGAGTGCACACTTGTGTATGTTATTTGTTCATTTGTTTCAAGGATTCTTGGAGATCTGTTAGTTCTTTCAAAATGTCTATATGAAATACACAGCTCTTTAATATCTAATTTGATATTTTAAATTCTAGTATAAATATATATTGTATATGTATGTGTGGCTAAATTCAACAATCTTTACATATGGGCATAATTTTTGGGCAAAGAAGGTACCTGTCACAACGTATTTGGAGGGCACTGCGATGAGGGGTAATTAAATTTATTAAAAATTTAAGAGTCGCTACTAATTTTTATTTATTAAAAAAAATATTGAAAAAACCCTTTTTGAAAGAAAACTAGTCTTTGAAAAGAGATTAGGTTCGGGAGTCTGATACATCCCTGCACCCCAGATATGATTTTTGGATACGGTTATGATAAACCATTAATTGAACTAAAATTTTTACTATCATGAAAAATATTAATTTTTAGATTGTCAAGTGTTTGAACTTATTAGAATGATTTTGGACCATTGAATCATAAATTTTGTGATTATGAAAAATATTGACTTTTTGAACTATCATAAGTGTGAACTTACTTCAAAATTGTTTTGTACCATTGACGGATATTGATATGGAAATCTGTTATGTTAACAGAAGAAAAATTGAAAGTTTAATAAAGTTTGAGTTTTCTAATGTTAGAAACCGTTTTATTGAATTAAGCTTATTTTTAATAAATTTGATATTATTTCTGTTCATTGAAAATTAATTAATTAATTTTTAAAATATACATTATTAGATTTTTTGTAAATTATTTTCTTAGGAGAAAACTATGTCAGAGTACTGTATCTAATAGCAGTAAATGTTAGCCATTGTGTACTTAAGAATAGACTCTGCAGAGGAGATATTAACTCTGTATTAAGTTAGTACACACGAGTTAGTTATGGATTTGGAGCGTGATACTTATTAGTTCAACCCTTGGGCTTAAGATGCTAACTATATGTCAAGTTAATACACATTAGTTGGTTATGGATCTGGAGCGTGAAGTTCATTGTACAAGCCTTGGGCTTATCAAATTGCTTAGCTTACCTAATGGACTGTCTGCTCGGTTTGTTCTAGTTTTACTTAGTAAATTTTTCCTTATCATTTATGTTTTAATTACTTATTTCAAATTTTGATATATTGAAAATGTTAGTCTATTAACTTACTATTTTGTGAAATCTTTTTGATAAAAATTATTATGATCATAGATTTGAATTGTTTTATTTCAAAAAAAAATTTGTTGTTTATTAGTTCTTAATTAACTTTTCCTTATATAAGCATATTTAGTATTTATTTTTAAATATTTATTTATTAAAAAAATTCGTGCCTTCACTTATCCCGTTTCTAGTAAGTAGGTATTAACTATTCACTGAGTTGTAAATTTACTCAAATTACATATTTTTTCATATACAAGAAATGAGATTGGTTTTGGTTTAACTCCTCAGATTTGATTGAGGAATACTCAGTTATTTGGTGAGCTCATTACATTGTTCGTGTGGAAAAGTTTGAAATTTTGTTTGTTTTAGATTTTTAATTTGAAAACCTTGTAAGCTGATTCTTAGATGTGATTCATTATTTCTACAAACAGAATTCATGTCAGTATGATATGTGTTAATAATTGATTGAACCATTTTATGACATTTTATTTTGTAGTTAATTATTGGTGATTGATATTTGCCTATCGAATATTACAAAATTTGAATTTATACCGAATAAAGTATTTATGAGGCCCTGTAGTGGTAACTATGAATTGTCTATTTAGAGTTATAACTTTGAAGTTGTGTGGCTTATGTAAGCCAACAGCAAGCTTACAATAAGCCATTGTCATACTCCGGTTATGCACCCTCAGTTTGGGTCATGACGATAATATCAAACATACCAGTTTTTTTTTTTTTTATCAATACACATACAAACATGTTTTATCTTACTACAAAAGCAATAAAATGTTGCTTCCGTGGTTAGGGTTTTAGAATCACGTTTGAGTGCAAACATGATTTTGTAAGACGGTGCCAAACATAATAACATTGTGTTTGAGACAAATTTTGGGTGCAAACATGCTCTTTGGTTGGCTCAATACCAAACCAAATATGCACAAAGTGCTTGTTTCACGACAGGTATAGCAGCGGTGAAAATAATTGATTATGAGATAGTTGAAGTGTTTTGGCTACTTTTAGAAAAGTCAAATCTCACAAATTTCTAGGTTGGAAAATTGATTTTGAAAAAAGTAAAAGTTTTTGTGTTTTTCTGGTGAAAAATTGATTCTAGGCATGAGACTTATAAAAATTTTTAAAGTATACCTATAATTATATTACAAAAGTAATTATATTTCATCATTTAAATAAAATCAATTAATTCTTTTAATTAACTTTTAAAATATCATTACCAAAGACAAATTAATTTTATTAACATCAATTATTTCAAAATAAATTCGTTCAACATTAATTGTTTTAAAATTAATTCAACTAAATTATAAATCAAAGGAATACTTTCAATCATATCTGACAGCGATATTATGGTGCTCAAACATTAATTCCAAGTTAGTTTTATTAATTTCTTTTCTTATAAAGAAAGTTTACGACCAGTTAAAAAAAATAGCTTGGACCAGTCTTAGAAACCCTAGCTGAATTCATATTTTCCTTTTGCTTCGCCATTCTCAAACTTCTCCAGCGCGTAAGTCTTCACTTCCTCTAATCTCTTTCTCTCTTTCGCTAACGTATGCCTTATTGGCTTCCTTAACCCTTCCGAAATTTGCTTCAAGTAACTTTTGGAGGTTTCCACTTAACTAAAACAATTCTTTCACCGGAATATATTAAAAATTCATAAACTCTTTCAAATGTTATAATTTTTCTCTGCAATAATATATATATATATATATATCAAATAAGAGTATTTTTTATCATAAAAAATAAATTATTATTATATATTACTTAAAAGTCACATAACTACTTAAGAATATTAAATGACTTTATATTTTAATCTTTATTATTTATGTAAGATTTAATAATTAAAATTTACTCATCTCACTCTTATAATAAATCACTCCTCCCACTTTATATATATATATATATATTTATTGCATGACACCAAAAAAAAGAATATATAAATATATATTTGGTGTCATATTAATTTTAAAAAAAAATTATTTTTTTAAAAAAATAAATATATAAAATTTTAATTATAAATTTTAATTATAAAATAAATTAATTAAAACACGTAATAAAACTTCCCACTGCAGTCACTTTATGTCTCTAGTGCACTTCGCGGTCAATGTTTTGACCTGCTACTCAACTCATCCTTCCATATAGTTTCTGCCCCTCGTGAACTTGCTGCGGCTTAGATCACGAGCCACTCTCGGACTTGTTGAAATCATGTAAACATTTTTTTTTTCTCATTTTTGCTTTTTTGCTATCCTTTCAAAGATAGACCTGATACATATTATGTGGCTGTGTTATGTGTGATGACAAAAAAATAAATAAATAAATCAATATATTTATATATCTCTCTAAAAAATAGAGATAAAATTTAAAAAATGGTTTTGTTGATTGAATTTTAGAAAGCACGTTATCAAAATATGTAGTCACTGACTCACTGTATTTAATATTAATTAGCTCATCTCAAAGAATTGATTATGATTAATAATTTTAACCTCCCTTTTTTTGGACGTGAACGATACTTTTGAATTATTTTACAAGCAAACTAATCCATAATGTGTAATATATAGCATAAATAAAGTATTTATCACTTATATGGTAGCTCACTAGCTTGATTGTATTTTTAAAATCATTTAGTAAATTATATTGATTAAAATTTCGTATATTCAAGAAATATAAAAAAATAAAAAGTAAAAGGAAATCCTAACAAATTGATGAACTCTATCATATATTTCCATAAACACATATCATATATATTTTTTTTCTAAAAACAGAATCAGAATAACTTCTTATTTCTTTCTTCTTTGGCATTCTTTTTTAAAGGAGGTATTTTTGTGTATTTTTAAAATATTTTATTAAATTAGTATATATATATATATATAAAATAAAATTGAAATAAATTTTTGAGAATAGAAGTGTATGTGGTTTAGTTTGGATTGGATTGGGTTAGATTGAATGATTTATTTTTTCTAAAACTTGAAGTCCTGAACCAACCCAACCCGCATATGAGTGGGTTGGGTTGAGTTGAACCCATGAGTCTGATATATATTAAAAAAAATTTTATATACTAAAATAAATGCCGAAATCAATACGAAATTTAAAATTTATCACATATTGTAATAAATAACTTAATAAGTCTTAACAAAAGATGATATATAAAGTCTCAAATAAATTAAAAGTCAAATACAATAAGTTAGAGGTCATAAATATAACATAACAAGTCTTAATCTTAAACATAAAAAGTACTAACACAAGTCTCAAAAGTTAAATACAATAAGTCACATAATATCTAAGAGATGAAAAGAAAAAAATATTAGGTTTATTATGCTGAATATAAAAAATAACATAATTTTTTGTTTAAGAAAAAAAAATAGGTTACCCATAAACTCAGTCTAACTTAGGGTTGTTTATAGGTTGGATTGGGTTAGGTTTGGGGTGTTTTTGCATCCAACCCACTCATAAAAGCAATGGGTTGAGGTGGAGGATTTTTTTTTTTAAACCCAAACCAACTCAACCCGCACATGAGTGGGTTAAGTTGGGTTGAACTTGTGGATCTGACATACATTTAAAAAATATCTTATCTATTAAAATAAATGTCAAAATCAATACAAAATTAAAAATTCATCACACATCATAATAAATAACTTAATAAGTCACAATAAAAAATGACATAAAAAGTTTTAAATAAAATAAGTCACAAGTCATAAACATAACATAACAAGTCATAATCTTAAACATAAGAAATATTAATACAAGTCTCTAAAGTAAATACAATGAGTCACATAAGATTTGAGATATGAGAAAAAAAAATATTAGGTTTAATATATTGAATATTAAAAAATAAAATAATTTTTTATTAAAAAAAAGGATGGTTTGGATTGAGTGGATTACAATTTTTTGAATCTACAACTCTGTCCATCATCATTGAGTTAGGAATTTTTAAACACAACCAAGCCTGCGAACCGAATTCAAATCGTCAATTATCGATTAGGTTGGGTCAAAACTCATGGGTTCGCAGGCTAACCCAACCCAATAGACACTCATAATCTAACTTGTTAATTATGAATTAAATTGAATCAAAACCTACATATTTGTGAGTTGACTCAATATAATGGATACCACTATTTGAGATCACGTAAAAATTTCTTTTAACCGAGTGAGGAGATAAGGAACTGAAACTTCTGAATGCCGATTCCCATAAACAGACAAAAATTTCTCTTAACTGAGTGAGGAGGCAAGTTGTTGTCCGTGATCCCTTATTTTAATGTTTTAAAAATAATTTTTATTTTATCATTTTTACTTTACAAAATATTTTAATAAAATAAAGCACGTTGTCAAGTTTTTGTGGATTAATTGTAAATGAATTTGTAAATTATAACTCATATAATCATCATTTCATGCAAATGGTCCCATATATGGATTAAAATAGATATACTGATCATGTGAAGTATATTACAAGAGAACATACCCGTGAATCCACAGATTGAATGCCTAGAAACAGAGTTTGAGTCCCAAATTTGTGGAGAGAATCAGAGGGCAAGAGAGAAACTGATTTCGGATGTTTCCTCAACCAACATTCGGTTCTCTTCTCTTTGTGTTTTGCATGTTATATATATGCATGCATGGGGCTGGGCTTGGCCCATCTTGGGCGGCCCAGTCATCCATTCCTTCATCTCCCCACTCGCCCTTAATGGGTCAAGTTCTCTACTCTGCAGTTCATACAGGCAAACAATCCGTGCGACCAGCATACTCATAGAGCTCGTTGCTATATATCTGTTAGGAGTATATAAAAGGTCACAATGGGACTTTGAGTAGATCATGTATGCTGTATCCTAGATCAATCAGTCACATTCACAACTCTCTTGATCTCATTTTGAACTTTGTTTGTTCATTGTATTCACAACCATGACTAACCATAATATAGTCATAATTGGTCGACTAGTGAATACAAGTCAATATGACAGATATCTCAAATTGATCTTCCTCTTTACTTAGATCTCTTAATCTGTGTTTAATTCGCCTTTTTAAGAATGTTCCATCCGATCGAATCGTTCATGACCATTGGCAATATCCTAAGATAGCAAACATCAAATACAATCTTGAAAACAAGGTAAGAGTCTTAAGGGTACTAAAATGAGGTGTTCTTAACCTCAGAGTCTCACACGACTTAAATAATGAGATCAAAAATTTAGCCATCTCTTTTGTCGCATATATAATGCATACGTAGTATGAAATACGTATTACAGTATTTTTTCTCCTTTCCCATAGAGTGTATGCCTTCATATTTAAATACTGTACAGATGGTGGTTCAGACATTTCTAATGTCTAACCCGAGTTCACAAATCTACTCTGTCATAAATCAACAGAACTCTCATCTGGCATAAGACAGATAAAGTGAAATTGTGGGTTATTTTCACTTTTGGATATAACAAATAATATATCCCTATCTTAACATTTAGTTAAGGCGACCATCATATTTCAAGCCCGAGCTCTTAATTATCACTTAGATAATTTAGCTTGAAATAGTCTCATCTCTATTTTACACACAGAAAATAAAGGCGATTACCTGTGTAAGTAGGCTAATATAAGATCTGTCTGACATACTTTTTAATAAAGATAATGTACATAACATTAAATATATATGTATATGCATAAATGTTCAACAAATATGGGCATTAAATTGGGAAATAATATAGTACATCAAGTTCTACGCAATCATAGAGTTTTTGCTTACCATTCCAACAGCAAAACAAATATCAGGCCTTGTACACATCATAGCGTACATTAAACTTCCAACGACACTTGCATATGGAACACACATTCCATTTGCTTTTGCTCTTGTGGAGTCTGAGGACACAGCCTTCTGCTCAAGCCTATGCCTTTTGCAATAGGAGTATCAATGGGTTTGCAGTCTCTCATGTTGAAACGTTCAAGTATTTTGTTTATATATGTTTCTTGTGAAAGAGATAAAAGTTTTCTTGAACGATCTGTTGAAATCTTAACTCCAAGGATATATACTGCTTCACCCATATCTCTCATTTCAAAATTGGTATTTAACTAACTTTTGACAGTGTTAACGAACTCCTTACTGCTTCTTCCAGCTATTAGTATATCATCAACATATAATGATAAGATCACAAACTGATCTTTGGATCTTTTAATATATACGCAATAATCTTCGTCAATTTTGACAAAATTATATTTTATTACTGCTTCGTGAAAGCGTATATACCATTGTCTTGAAGATTGCTTAAGGCCATATATCGATCTTAAAAGTCGACATACCTTTTGTTCTTGGCCTTCTATTATGAAACCAACTGGTTGTTTCATATAAATTTCTTCTTCTAATTCTCCATTTAGAAATGCAGTCTTTACATCCATTTGATGTAATTCAAGATCCATACTTGCTACTATAGCTAAGATAAGGCGAATCGAGGTAAATCTCACTACAGGAGAAAATGTTTCTTCATAATCAATTCCTTTCTGTTGAGTATACCCCTTTGCTACTAGGCAAGCCTTATATTTTTCAATTAATCCATCAGCATTTCACTTTATTTTGAGGACCCATTTGTTTCCGATGGCTTTGCGTCCTTCTGGAAGATCAACCAATTCCCAAACTTGATTTAATCTCATAGACTCCATCTCTTCTTCTTCCATTGCTTTCATCCATTTTTCCTTTACAGGGCATGATAGAGCTTCTTTTATGTTCTTTGGCTCTTCCTCATCTAGTGGAGCAACCATGAAAGCTTCCCCTTCTATGTCAAAACGTTTTCAGGGAACGCTTTTACGATTTGATCATCGTATTAAAAGTTATTTTATCTTGAGC
This sequence comes from Castanospermum australe, assembly GCA_019955255.1. Taxonomy (NCBI): domain Eukaryota; kingdom Viridiplantae; phylum Streptophyta; class Magnoliopsida; order Fabales; family Fabaceae; genus Castanospermum; species Castanospermum australe. The sequence continues at coordinate 148,045 of NSJW01000408.1, read as the reverse complement.
TTCGTTATGCTCATTGGTGCTCCCACTCAGATCAAATGACTTATCAAGTGGTTGCAATTGAGACTGGTTCGTATTTAATTCCCCACTTCTCACATTGCTCCCACTTGGATGTGATGGTATCTCAACGTGTACAGTTGAGGTATTGCCAGTACTTTGATCCAGTGTTTCAAAGAGGAATTGGTTTTCACCAATTTCACCCCATTTAGGAAATTCTGTTTCTATGAATGTGACATCCCTTGATTCAAATTCAGTTTTACTCTCACTTTCCTACTCACCTATAAACACGTATTCTTTAGAGTGTTCAGAGTATCGTATGAAAATACTCTTCATACCTCGTGCACCTAATTTTTCATATTTGTGCGAAGGAACATGAGTATAGGCAGCGCACCCCCATGTTTTTTAGAAATTCCAAGTTTGGCCGTCTGCCTGTCCATAACTCATATGGTGTGGTAGTTACTGATTTTGAAGGGACTCGGTTAAGTACATAGGCAGCAGTTAACAATGCATCTCCCCAAAAAGAGATTGACAAATTTGCATGTGCCATCATTGACCTAACCATCTCAAGCAGAGTTCTGTTTCGTCTCTCCGCAACACCATTTTGTTGAGGAGTATAAGGAATAGTTAATTGTCTATCTATCCCTTTTTCATCACATAGTTATCTGAATTGAGCAGATAAATATTCACAACCTCGATCAGTCCTTAATGCCTTAATTTTCTTGTCTAATTGATTTTCAGCCAAACTCATATATCTTTTGAAACAACTTAATGCCTCTGATTTATGAGTTATCAAATAGACATGGCTGAATCGAGTATAATCATCTATAAATGTGATGAAATATACAGCCCTATGCCTTGCTCTCACATTTATTGGACTACAGATATCTGAATGGACTAATTGCAAAGGAATTTCAGCTCTAATTCCTTTTCCAAATGGTTTTCTAGATGTTTGCCCTATTAGGCAATGTTCACACGTAGGTAAATTGACTCTTTCGATAATACCCAATAAGCCTTTCTTGGCCAGTCTACTCAATCTATGTTGGCCAATATGACCAAGTCTAGCATGTCATAAATTAACATCAACATTGTAAATACTAGAAGATGTAACTAGGGAATAACAAACATTCGCAGAATGTAAGTCATAATCTAATACAACGAAACCATTTAAAAAATATCCTGAGCAGTAAAATATTGTTCCTAAGAGCACATTTACACCATTTGAATGGAAGTTTATTGAAAAACCAAGTCTAACCAACACTATTACAGAAACTAAATTCCGTCGTATGTCAGGTGCATAGAGGACATCATGTAGGAATAGGGTGCGCCTGTTGCGCATATTCAATTGACATGTGTCAATCCCTTTGACAGCTACTCGCGTGTTGTTTCCTACATAGATCCACTTTGCTCCATGTGGAATACGCCGGAATTCCACGAAGGCATTCATGCCCTTTGCTACATGGTCGGTGGCTCCTGAGTCTACAGTCCACAAAGAATGTGATTCAGATAAGAAAACAGAACTTGAGACAAACACATTATTCTGAAGTGGATTAAGGGTGTTTACCTTCTTTGGCTCGCGACAATCGCGAGCGAAGTGACCCTTCTTGCCACAATTGTAGCATTTCACCTTTGACATATTTTTCTTGAAAAGACGTCTTCCTTTCCCAGGTTGGTTATTCCTTGGCCTTTTGCCAGACGAAGATGGACCCTTGCCTTTCCTCTTATGAGAACCACCACCATGATGCTTGCGCTTGGAGTCCGAAGCTCCTTGTGAGCTAGAACCTGCAAAGTAGATATCACTTTCAGGTTTAGCCGCCTGTAGGCGGTCCTCTTCTAACTCAATATGACGCATAGCATCCTCAAATGTCTTGATGTTGTCATTGTGGGTGAGGTGGATTTTCATGTGTTCCCAGCTGTTTGGCAAAGAACGAATCACCGCTTGCACTTGTTGCTCATCAGTGAGGACATGGCCAGCATCTCGCAGCTCACTTATCATATTTGCCATATGCCTCAGATGTTGTTTCATTGTCTGAGTATGTGGCTTCTTATATGAATCAAATTTTACAGTGAGCTATCTCAGTCTCGTAACTGAAGTGCTACCAAACCTAGCAGCCAATGCCGTCCACATATCCCGGCATTGTCAAAACGGACAAACTCTCGCATGATATCATTCTCCATGTTGCTCAGCAACGTAATGCGAGCCAAAGAGTTTTTCTTCTTCCATGCAACATATGCATCTTTGTCACGCCTATGCTGTGCAGTGGTTCCATCTTCAGGTTCTGGCATAACCTGATTTAGTGTCTCAAGAACCTCTTGTTATTCAAGCACATACTGGATTTTTAATTTCCAGATTTCATAATTGTCGCTATTGAGTTTCTCACCCTTATTCAACTCAGCAACAATTTTCTTTGATGCGGAAGCCATTGTATTTGACAAATTAATTCTACATATACATGTACATAATTAATGCCCAACATTTATGCAATATCATATCCAATTATCAATTGCATTAATAAAATTCCTTATCAGATTTCGAAGCCAAAAGTTCACTATGTTCCCAATCAAACTTCGAAGATCTAATTTGAAATTAATATTTATACAATTGATTTAAAATGATAATCTTATAAAGTCACTAAAACTTTAAGATTCCTCACTCAAATAAATAATGGATAACACATATGTATTTAGCATAAATCAAAAACATATATATTAATGTATCCATAATATAGAAAACAGAGAACAAATAGAGCATGTTTAATAATACTAATCTACTTAAGATAGATACATGAAGTAATCCAAAGATAACGTGTAGGTAGAACATATTTATCTTTATCGCCTAATCCATGTTCTTTTCTTAGGAATAGACTGATAAAGTCTTTAGGTAGCTTGACAGTCATTGTCTCTAACCAAGGAAAAAACTTAACGGACTTCGAAGACCTATGTAACGTGGGATTCATGGATAGTACTAAACTTCTCTTAGATCCCTTCTTAATATAAGTTTTCATAAAAGTTACAACTAACTCTTTATAATATACGAAGGGTCTAATTTTTTTTCCTCTAATTCCCAAAGGTTATCAATCTCCTTTTGCCATTGTTCAGTAAGAGTGTTCCTTAATGCCATCATCCTTTCATATTGAGATAAGGTATAACCGCTGTTTATAACCTTTTGCATAATCTTGTTAACAGTTTTAACATGATCCATCATGTTAATGTCATCTTTCCATCGATACTCATTCAATTTTCTTTTCCTTTTATCAAGTTTCCTTACTTCTCCCCTTGTGGAAGTTCTTCTGAACCTAACCATTGTAACTGATACAATGAAAGAACAAGGAGTTATCGATGGATTTAAGCAAACAGTTAACAAGTTTTTCTATAACACATACAAAAATAAGAATTTCTTCGAATTTAAGATGCAATTATCTCATTAGAAAAGCCTAATTAATTTATAATTTATTACACAAAAATCGTGTGAGAGAGAAAAAAAATTTTTTTTCTCCTTTTCTAAAGAATTTTAACTAAAATAAATTCAAAATAAATATTTCTGATCCTCAAAAAATTATATAAAAATCACCGAAAAATCAAAAATTTATTTTTGAGTCCCAACAGTGAAAATCGCGTCTCAAACTGAGGTTTCACGCGCCCTCACACGCCACCAGAACGCGTCCCACGCGCCTCCACCCGCTGTCCACTGATATGTTACCGTACGGGCGCGTGTATATCACGCGCCACCAGACGCGCCTCACGGGCAGCCGAAATGCGGCGCGTGAACGACACGCGCCATGTGGACGCTGACACTTCAATGCGATGCTCAACACGTGTCTCCGTGTGATGTTGACACGTGGTGTGGCGGTTGACGGCGGTTATTACTGTTGTCAAAAGGACGCGTCGTTTATAAGTGAAACGACGTGTCGTTTACCGTGAAATCAAAACGACCTGTCGTTTGGGTCGTCTTCTTCCTCCAGACTGGTCGCGTCGACCCGTTTTCGACCCGATTTGACCCGTTACTAGCCCGACTCTATTTTTCACGTTTTTGGGGTCCTTCTTGAATTAAAATTTGTGATTTTTGTGTCCAAATCTCTTGTTTACTAAATTCCAAATTGTTTTATTGCATAAAACGTAATTAAAAACGATTAAAACACCATTTTCTGGGGAAGTCAAAATCGGTTTCATTTCTGGAAAAAATTGGTGAAACTGACATGTTTGAAGGCTTATATCTCCCTCGTTTCTCATCCAAATGATGCAAATTATATATCAATGGAAAGCTTGAAATGTCTAGTTTTCATTCATATAATTATTTCATAATAATTCACAACATATTGGAAAAAAATTTGGACAAACAGGGCATCATGAACACGTTAATGAACAGTTTCCAGAAATCCAAAAAATTCACAGAATTCACTAAAACACACGTATTTTCATCATATTTCAACCACGAAAACAATGTTCAGATATCTATAACCTGGCTCTGATACCAATGTAGATTATAACTCATATAATCATCATTTCATGCAAATGGTCCCATATATGGATCAAAATAGATATACTGATTATGTGAAGTATATTACAAGAGAACATACCCGTGAATCCATAGATTGAATGCCTAGAAACAGAGTTTGAGTCCCAAATTCGTGGAGAGAATCAAAGAGTAAGAGAGAAACTGATTTCGGATGTTTCCTCAACCAACATTCAGTTCTCTTCTCTTTGTGTTTTGCATGTTATATATATGCATGCATGGGGCTGGGCTTGACCCATCTTGGGCGGCCCAGTCATCCATTCCTTCAGAATTTAAGTTAGAAAAGTTAATTAAAAATAGTAAGTATCTTTAAAATAAATTATAAAAACATTTTTAGTATCTACTTATTAAAATTAATTTTAGAGTTAAATTCAGTTTATCCTATGTAGTTTGGAATAATTTTACTTTGCTGTCTTTTGATTTTAATTGTGTCACTTTAACTTGCAGTTAATTCTGTTAGTGCTTTGCTTTTTATGGTTTCAATATCTAATATATTTGAGAGTTTTTTATATTTTTTTAAAATTTTATTGATTAAAAAAATGCTTATTTATGTTTAATTATTAAACTAATAAGTTTACACATAAAAATGTGTCTAATTTACGCATTTGATATTTCATTTGCTCAACAAAGTTTATTTACTATCACAACACCAAATTTTCAAATAATTTCTACATCCATTCACTTGTTTAGACAATATGTAAGTAAGTTACTATATGAGTTTTTGTGAAGCCAAAAAACTAAAGAAATTATAATTACATTATCTTTTATTTGGTATTAACTTAATAGTGGAAAGAAAGAAATTTTGGAGTGATAAACTTTCTTTAAACCCTCACATTTTTACATCATTCTTTTATCTAGAGGATTGAAAAGAAAAGAAAAGTATTAAAAAATAAAATGGTAATAAAGTATAACAGAAAAATAAGAAACAACACTCATGATGATATGAGTTTTGAAGGGAATAAAATCATTTAACATTTATTTACATGCATTTTTATTATTTTCCTTAATAAAACTAAACAAATGAAAGGAAACCTCCATTCTTTTTCATTATGTGACACCAAATAAAGTGAGTGATAATTCTTCCATTTCTCTCTTCCTTTCTTTATTTTTTATTTTTTATTGTATCTCTTTTTTTATTTCTCCTCTACGATACCAAATATAGTATTAATTAAATTTGATAAATTTGTAGTCTACATTATTAGAATGAAACCATAGGGGATACAGTGCTAAATGAATTAATCACAAGGAGGTATAGTGACAAAGTTGAAATGACAAAATGATTTTTTTCCCAAATTACAAGAGGACAAATCATACTTTATCCTTAATTTTATAGTATTAATTTTTTTCAAAAAATAACTAAATTTCATGTTTTATTTATTTTTAACAAAAAAATTAAGTTTCATACCATTGGTCCATTGCAACTTAAATACTAAATGTCAGTTGCTTCTTTGAAAAAAATGCAAAATTGACACTGCTGCATATAAATACGTAAAGATTAAAAAAGTCATTAAATAAATTATTTATTAAAAATAACTATACTAAAATTTCATTTCATTGGATACTTAAAATATTATTATTCACTTCACTAATCTCTTTTCACTTTATTAATATTAAGGATAAAGTTAAAAAAATAATTAACACTTCTTTAATTTTTTAAAATGAAAATAAGATAAAAACATTTTTTTCTCCAAAACAATAAATAAAAAGAAATGGAAAGTGTATTTTAGTTTCAAAAATTAATATCTATCCCACCAGTGCTTTCTAAAAATATAAATGTGGAAGATTAAAAAAAATAGACATTAAAAACTCATTCAGATAACCTTTTAAAAAAAAATTTATATAAATTTTTTAAAATGATCTTCTATAAAAGGTGATAACTATTTTTATGTGTGGATGCAGTATATAACAAATATATTTTATATTTAAATAGCTTTTTCATGTTCTAAAAAGGACCTTTTTCAGAAGTACAAAAATTTACCTTTAAATAAGATATAAAATATGCTTTTTTAACACTTCAATTTTTTTTTTTAAAATGCATCTAAATACACTAAACTATGAATAAAAGTACTCTTTTTTTAAAAAAAAATTCGTTTTTAAATTAAGAAAAGCGCATCCCAATAAACACTAAGTGTATTATCACTCTCTATATTTCATATTTATTTTATTATTTCTTAGAATGATATTTCAATAATTTTTTTTTTCTATTTTGTTATCTTTCTTATAAAAAGGCATTTGTGAAATGGTTTTAATGGATAACCACTAATAAAATGAAAAATATGTTTTATATACCTTGGATGTTATAATTTGGACCCAAAAAAATGAAAAATATGTTTAGGTGTTAATTAGGACTAAATTAAGTATGGGATCAACCTAAGCTAATTCTTAAATTTTGAATTGGGTAATTGGGTTGGTTTTGATTCAACACAGCCTCATTGGTTCGATATCATGTTTTGGTCTTTTTAACCCGATAGAACATAACTTAATGAGACTAAATCACCCTATCTTTATATATTTTTAAAAATAAAACAATTTCATTATGAATTCAATGGCCAATACACACCATTTAGTTATATATTTTTGAAATTCTTTTATATAAAATGCGATCATTTGGAGTTTAGATTTAATTTTTGCTTTAGTAAAAGTTTTTTAACGTTATTATCAAATCATGTGTTACACTTCATTAAAAGAATTTTCCTTTTCAAATAGTTGTTAACGACAATCAAACTCATTTAATGATTTAGTAATAAATGATCAAAAATATTATAACAAAAAAACTTTTGCACTAACACTAAATGACATCCTTTTGGGATAAGGGTTGATTTTTGATCCAATACAACTTTTTACATCATCATCATATCATGTGTTTATATATTATTAACAGAGTTTCCCTTTTTAAACAATTATTAATGATAATCAGACTCACTTAATGATATGGTAATAAATTATTAGACAATAGTGTAAAATAAACTTTTATTTTGATAGCGGATCAGCAAATTACTTTTTGTTTATGGAGTAGTGGGCCAGTATCCTACCTTGATAAGGCTCAGGTGGAGTTGGAGTCAAATTAAATTATAGCACTTGCTAATGGGTTTAAGTAGAAAGAATTATGTCCAAACTAAAAGTTATAACTTTTGGCCTAATATATAGTAATTAGTTAGTCCAACAAGTGATATTAGAGCAAAACTTACATGTTTCCTTTCGGGAAAAGGTACAGAATCTGTAGGTGGCAAGTGCCAGGAGAGAGATTGTTATTGAAGTGGGTCAGCATTCTTCCTTGACAAGGCCTAGATAAGATTAGAGTCAGATCAAATTATGACGCTTATTGATGGGTTCAAATAAAAAGAGTTGGACCCTAACTAATAGCAATAGCTTTTTGTCTAATGCTAAATACTCGATCCAACAAGTGATATCAGAGCCTAATGCTCTACTAAAAGCCCAATCACTTATAGTGAAAGATCCTTATTTGATGGCAACCATTAAAAGTTTTTCAATAATGGAAGATTTTGAAATTGATAGACCACCATTCTTTAATGGTGTACATTTTGTTTATTGGAAAGGTAGAATGAAAATTTATTTGGAATCTATTGATTTGGATTTGTGGGATATTGTGCTTAATGGCTGTCCTCTTAAATCAAAAGTGATGTGGGATGGTTTGGATGAAAAATTATTTTCCTTGAACATTAGAGCTATACAAATATTGAGAAGTCCTTTGAGTGATGATATTTATGCAAGAATATGTATATGTTTTAGTGCTAAGGAAATTTGGGATACTCTTGATGTTCTTTATCTTGCTAACAATGATTTTGTACATGAAGATGTATATGAGGAATAAGAAAAGCAAAAACAATGGAAGGAAGCTAGTCTTGGAAAATGTCTTCAAGAATATGTTCAAACATATGAAAGGTGTTCAATGCCTCTTGATAATGAAAATGTTGAATTTGAAGATGAGGCAAAAGGAACATGTTCTTGAAGCATTGATGAACAACCATGAGGAAGAAGAGGATTTCAATGAAGAGCCAATGATGGTAGAAATTGAAACTATTTCCTACATGGCTCAAAAGGACTTTGAGGTAAATGATGTTAATCTTGATTATAGTCCTTCTTATGATGAGTTACAGCGTGTATATGATAATTTGTATGATGTATTGACAAATGTGGAAAAGAAAAACATGGCTTGCATGCAAGACATTTCCCTCTTAAAACTCAAATTGAGACTTTGAAAAATGAATATACTTTTCTCGAGGAGGAAGTATATTTGAAACGTGAAACCTCAACTTCTTGTGAAAATTACATTAATTTTAAAAAATCAAGTTGAGGGATGTAACATAAGTATTAGTTACATCTAGAATACTTAAATAATTTTATGATTTTAACAAAATTTTATTATTTTAATAGTATACAAACAAGCAATATTCAATAACTTTCAAAAAATTACAATTATATTTTATAGTATTTAAATAATTTTAAAATTTTATAATTATTTTCATTTGTTATAAAAGAAGTTTACAACTTAATGTGAAGCGAGATATTAAGTTAAAAGTAGAGACAAAATGGTCTTAGTAAGATTTGATCTCAAAATCAAATAATTTTTAAGTAGACTTATTGTCACTTTGTTTTTGGTACTGAGATAAACTTCAGTTGGTCATGTTATCCGCGGCTTGATTCTCCTCCCCATAGTGTGACTGATTTCAACTTGTCATTCTCATTGTAACATGTCTCTAATTTTGTGCCACTTCATACCCAAGAAAAATTTTATGCCGCTTAAAGTTAAAGACTCTTGGCACAATCAATTCATTTATAATATTAGTATTTTACATCTAATATATGTTTAAAAATAATTTATTTTTTAAAAAAATCACTTTTAAAATTTTTTTTTGTAAATTTTAGTTATAAATTATTTGAATCATAAAATAAACTAATCCAAATATACACTAATACTTTTTAAATCTTATCCAAAAGAGACAAAGAATCAATTCTACTAGTTGGGACAAAATTTGACCTTAAACGGGCTTATGCATCCAGCACAAAGTCAAGTCTCTGCCAAACACATCCTTCTTGGGAGGGCAAATCCATAGATTTGTGAGGCATGCAAGGGCATTAATGTATTTTAGCATATGAATAAATTAGAACGGCGCCTGGGGACAGGAGCCGTGGAACGGTTGCGGTTGCCTGATCAAGATGGCAACAATCTGCCCCATTTCACTTCCCAATTTAAACCTTTTTTTTTAATAATTCTTTTGTATTCCCAATTTTGGCCTTTTATGTGTTGAAATAATATAATGAAAAAAAAGAGAAAATTTATTAAAGGATTTTCTGGTTTCTGCCCCAAAAGTTTTTAGAATAATTTTTTTCCCCTTATCATTCCAACTTTTCTGATATTGGGGTTGGTTGGTTTTCCTCTGCTTTATTTGTTCATTCTTGCTTTTTTTATTATCACTTTTGACACTTTGTCCCTCTCTCAAACCTTCAAAGTTTTTCAAGCTTTGTACTTTTGTTTATTTCCAAGTGTTATGACAGGGATAAGATGCCAAGAACTACTTTCACTACAGGCTGTAATTAACTACTATCATTTTCTCTCTTTTTTGTTTCAATATTTCATACTGAAATTTTAGATTTGCTCATTGATCCTTTCTGTGTATTGGTCTAAGCAAACTTCTTTTATATTAAGTTTTTTGAATTTATAAAATTATATTTTTTTTATAATCTCTCAATGAATTAAAACTCAAAACAACTAGATAAAAGTTTATTAATATTAATATGGTGTTAGGGAAAATTAAAGAAATTAATGAAAAAAATATAAAGAATAATGTTGAAAAAGGTAGCTCACGCTCAGAAGAATTTATGTCCTGATTATATATTAGCAGAAAATAAATCAAAACTACTGCTATACATTCTGTCTCGAAGCAAGTCTTTATCTTTGTTATGATTCAACAGCATTTTTCTGCTTTAGAGTTTAGAGTACATTACGCACGTTAATAAAAAATATAAAGTTCATTCCACCAAACAAAGGAAAAGATGAAATTAATTTTTCAATTATGGTTAAATCGTTTAAAACATTTAATTATAATTATGATAAATTGTTGGGTCATATTCATTAAGAAATGTATTTTTTAGGTTATATAACATATTAGAATATCTATTTTCTACTTCAAATTATGTAATATAGCAAAGGTAAGTTCTTAATTAAATTGAATGAGTTTATTACCAGACCATTGACTTAATAGTTTCAACATGCAAATTTGTAAGGAGATAAAAGTAGTGGTGAAAAATTCCTAAATAAATGAGAAAAATTGTATATAAAATTTATCTAAAAATTTTTCACCCTCATTTTTACTCTTATATAAAACTAACCATAGACTATGTACATTAGTGCCTTAATACAAAGTCTCTTATCAACATTCTGAACTTAGCTTTATGACTACCGTCCATTAAAAGAAGAAATATTATTAAATGCAAAACAACCTTCTACCTAATCTCGTTTCTAATTGCATTTGCTGTTGAATGTCCTAATTTTGATGATAATAATTTATCTAAAATTTTGGCTAAATATTATTGATGAAGCATGTGATAATTTTGTTAGTAAAGTATCTCTCCTTATGTATTGCCATGTGATTTACTGAGTTAAGTAATAATAGGAAGTATTTTATTGGGATTTATTACTATAAATCAATTGACTAGATTAAATTATGAAAGAATTTGATTAAATGAAAAAAATTCTAGGTAGGTTTTGTAATCATCCATGAAGATTGATTAGCCGTTAGACATATTTGAAGGATGATTTGGATTTGAAAATACCAAATTATAGTGATGATTCTCGTAGAAATTCCTGAGAAGAGTATTACCTACTATAGTATAAAGTAAGAGCATATATTGGAACGAATCTTGAGAAGATTAGCACATATTGAAGTCAAAAGAGCACCAACGCATACTTCCGATTGAACAACAGTCAAAAACTTGAAAAGCAATAAATAGAAATAGTAAGCCAAAATTTCTCCAATAGTCAACATAAAAGAAAAATTAATTCTCCTATAAAAAAATACAAAGAGAAAGACCAGTTAAAATCTTAATAAAATGAGTTTTACTTATAATGTTTGAAGTTTAAATATAAGAGTATTTAAAAGAAAAGCGAAAAATGCAAGTGCTAGCAAAAGAAAGTGTCCAATTGCATTATAAAAATTTCTTTAGGTTACTCTACTTTAAATAGTACAGGAATTACTTCTTTGTGTATAGAAGTAGAAAAAGGTTGTTATAATGCTTTTGAAATAGAAAACAACACTGAATTATATACTCTACTTTGGGGACAAAAGTGAGAGAAGATTATGGTGTCATTCTATTATTCTAGGCAAAAACATTGTAAAATTTTCAAACGATTATTTGATGTAAGTCAAATATTGTAGCTGAACCAATACGTGCACAAGCTAATCTCTTACCCTATTTATTTTTCATTTACTCATTTATATTATTACCTTAAATTACATTGATATATTAGCTTATTTATTCATAAAGTACATTCATTTTTACCGTAGAGCCAATTTATGCTCTCTTACCACCATTTGATATTTATGGAGCTATAATTTAATTGCGTATGAAAATTTTAGCCCCATTTCCTATGATTGAAATGTTGAAAAAAGACTCGCTATAATTGAAATGTTAAAAAAAGACTAGCTATACTGATACATTTTCTTTTATTTATTAGGTAGCTTTCTTTTCCATAATAGTTATTACGTAGCTATATCTTAATATGTTTTTTTTTAACAATTAATTTGATAATAGTTATTGAAATTCAGTTTTTGATAATCACATCATAGAGCTGTCACATCACCGATTTCATGCTCTCTAAAATCGTCACATCAACTTATCGGCTTCTTTGTCTTCTTTTCTCTTCAGCCATGTATTTTAAGTGTGTTATGTTGATGGCCTTTAAAGTATTTCAAATAAATTAGCACTTAATATCATCAAATTTAGTTTCAAAGTGTCTTTTCGGTATCTTAATAATTATCAAACGTACTCTCAGTTGTTATGCGCAGGGAATGTGAATGGTTGGATTGTCCGTTATATTTCATTTACTCGCCCAGAGACTTTGCCACTTCAACAGAAACCCCTATAGACACTTATGGGTTTTAAAAGCTTAAAAGTTATCCAAGATGGATGCTTTTTGTAAGGAGTGAAAATTTTGTGAAGAAAAGATATGGGTTTCGCTTGTTTGGAGGTAATGTAGCTAAGAACAAGTTCGATCTGAGTGCGGAGTTTAGGAAAAATATTTTTTTAACAGAACGATACGGTATACTTGTTGGAACAAGATGAGGAGATAGAGGAGGGGAGGTGGCGATGGTCTCAGACCTTGAAGCAACCAAAGAAGCAGCCCATGGCTTTGGAGAGGGATAACAGCACGAACTTAATGGAGCAGAGGAGTGAGGTTCTCTTCTACGAAACCCATTCTTTTTTTCTTTTTTGCTTTCAACAAAAATTGAGATAGAGAGCAGAGAGTGTGTGTGAAGTGGGGTGCCAGGTGCGATAGCTGAATCAATTTTCCGAAATAAGAACAATTTTCCGTATTGGGGTTCTACAAGCTTGATGGTTTTAGCTATCAGTATATGGATGGAATGACAATAAAACTCCAATATGTTTTTGCCGCAATTTTTATGCACTTTGCATTGTATGATAGCATCAAATGCTTTATTCTCTGTTGTGTCTTGGTTAAGTCAGGCATATTGAAGATATTTGAACGATAACTGACAGGAACTTTGGATGTCTACTATATCCTACTAATTAATAACAATGTAATATATATTATTTTGCCTAACGACAAGGACATTTTCATGGATCAGGTTCTATAGGTTACCAAATGTATTGGACTTTCAAATTCATGTTTTTCTCTATTAGTTGATTACTAAAACATAGAAATAACTGAATTCAGGGCAGTTGCTCAGTGATATTTACATTGAATGTGTTTTTGGATCCTAATTCTAATATAATATCACTAAAACCGAATGATATGTACAACCTCAGCAAGTTCCCACAAGGAAATTCAGATGGTTTCTTACTTCCATCTCAAAACCATCGCCGTAAAGATTGGTGGTGCAAGATATTCATTTCTGCTCAACCTATCCATATATCCTTTGACACTATACAATATGCTCTGACTAAACTAATATAGTTTCTATTTGCAAAATTTTGTTTATGTACTTTCGGATAGCAAACAATTGGACAATGCAAGAAGTACTTCACATTTGAGAGGTATAACCCAAGATTAGTGATAATATGATTCCTTCTATATCCCAAGACTTCATGTTCGAGAGGTATAACCCAAGATTAGGTCAACATTTTATTTCTCTTATTCATTGCTCATCCAAAATATAAATAGAATTTAAGTTGCATAAGTTGGCCTTTATTTGGACCTTGCTTGTATGTTTTTATTTTCAAGCATTTGTCAAGTATCACTAGAAGCTGAACTTTGATGCAATAAATAAACCTACTTGCATATGTCACTGTTAGACTATTTTATGTCCCTTCACGTGGTTGTCATCAAGATAATTCTGCTGCTCTTTCATCCATTTTTAAAATTATTTCAAGTTTGAAAGTGAACTTTATTAAATAATTGTAGGTTTAGAAGGTATTCCAGATTCAGTAAATTCATCTATTGTTGATGAAGAGGAAGGACTTCCATCACCTCCTATGAATGAAGTGGCTTTCTGTTGCTCCCTGTAACATTCTGATTGTTGTATTTAAAAATTGTTCAATTACCTTAGTAATTCTACTACACAAACTGTTTAAACTCTTTTTACTTAATGGGATTGCTTTTGCATATTGATGCAGGTAGCAAATAACTCATGTATCATTACCTGCCTCTCATCTCCCTATAATTGTACTACAACGTCATATTTTCACTTTTCTTAGTTTTTGCTTGAGTGGAATAAATACATGTTGATTTTGAAAAATCAAAATAACTCATTCTGAAAAATTCTTTCATAACACATATTCATGTAACTGAAAATAGATTGCGTTTATTGTATAAAAAGTGTACGTTTTCTAACCCAATAAAATCTGAAACAATTATGAGGAATATATTTAGTGTACGTTTATTGTGTCTGTGTGTGTGTGTGTATAGAACGAATTATAAGGTACCGAGTCTGGGAGCTAGGATTGGTATTATATGCTTTCAAATTTCCAATTTTTGACATGTCAATAAGAATACCTTTTGACAAATTAAACATATTAGATTTTACATATTGAATATCTCTAGAATATAGTTTTGTTTTTCTTTCCCTTGGATGTTGTAAGTGTTGTCACGATAACTTAATTTTATTATAGAGTAATAATATTTTAGATGATTCATTAAATATTTATTAATTGTTTTATAACTAATTAAAGTATCGATAAAAGAATAGTAAAATATTACACCAAAAAGAAGTAAAATAATCTGCATACAGTATGTACCAAAAAAAAAAATGGGCAGAGGCTCCTTGTGGACATACGAAAATGAATATAAAAATTGCATAAAAGCAAGTTTTCTTGTTCGAATATTTTGTTCCACATTTTGACAAAATGTTTTACATAACTAATTATTATGAATTATAAAGGATAAAATACACATACTCTCTCTTTCAATTTTGGGCGAGTGTCAATGAGTTTGTAATTTAGTTGACACTCGCCTCAATCTTTTAAGAACGAGATATGATAATGTGGAAGGTTTGTTTATTTATGATATTTTTAGTTCCTTCTCCTATCTAGGTACTTACATCTCCTATGTTGAAAAAAAAACTTTAAATGACATGTATACATTTTTACAAAATAAGTAACAATTAAATACTTAAATTATATAACTAGTAAGTTGTAACAATGAAGTTTTTTTATTCAATATTTTTTAAAATTTAACTGATAATTTTATTATATATGATAATATGTGATTTATTAATATTTTTTTAATAAAATAACTCATCATGTGATAAATAAAATTAAACTTTATACATACTTAAGATGCAATATCTCTTTATTTTATTAGTTATTTTTTAAAAAATAAAAAATATTAATAAGTTACGTGTATATCAAGTATGATCAAAAATTTGATAAAATATTATGTGAAAAATTTAATTTCTACAAGTTATATAATAGTTACATTTTTTTTAAAAAAAATGTGTAAACAACTCACTCAAAATTAAAAAAGATGTGTGAATATTTTATCAAACAAAAATATAAGTAGATTACGTAAAATGTCAATGGGTCCTACTAAGGCGAGAAGTGCTCTTTCTATTCACGTCCCGTCACCAGTATTAATTTATAATTTTTAAAGGGAGGCAAATACTAATGAATATTAGCAATATCTAATAATTTAAAAATTACAAATTAAGAAATATAAATAAATAAAATTTAACATTATATACTATAATTTTGTTAAGTAATATAAAATATTTACAAAATTAAAAGCATATCACAAATAATATATCAAGTTTAATAATATTTTGTGATGGTCACTCTACATAAATATTTATTATTTGAATGATAAATTTTTTTCAACAATTTATTATCATTATAAAATTATTCACTAAAAAAATTTATTATAGTATAATTAATAAGATACTTATGATAGATTCACTAAAAAAAGAAAAATCATAATATATAAAAAATATCAAATTTTTTTTTACGAATATCAAAGATTAACATGAGATAAGTAATCCCATTTTTCCATCCTAAAGGTTAGGTGACTACGGAACATACAACGTGTAAACGTTAGAAACAGAGGGTGTTAAGGCCTTTCTCGGGACAAGTTATTACATATTCCTATATCATAATTAAATACATGTTGAAGAAAGAGTTTGGTTATATTATTATATTTTTTTTAATATTTAATAAAATAAATATTAAATAAAAAGTAATGTATTTAATATTTTAAAAATATAAAAAATATTTAAAATTTATTTTATTTAATAATTAAGAGAATTATTAAAAAAATAGATTAAAAAAATATAAAATTATTCCTTCAAAAAAAATTTTATTATTAATTTTAAGCTAAAGCTTAAAATTTATTTAAATTTATTTAAATTAATAATAAATATCTGATCAAATTGATAAGTGAATTTGATTTCGTTAAAAAAGACGAATGTCCACACATAAACGAAGACACTCTGATTGAAAAATTGTGAAATTTTGTGAAGCGAACAAAAAAATATACATATTTATTATATTTTAAAAATATATAATAATTTTTTTATAAAAAAATCTTTACTTATAATTGTCGTATTCAATGAAAAAAAAATAAAAAAAATAAGAGAGAAAAAACGATGATGAATCTGACGTATTTCTCATTTATCACATTATTTCTTAATTACTAATCAATGAAAAGGAGGGTTTCAAATTTAATTTTTTTAAATATTATATCAAAAATTTAATTTTTAATAGATATGGATAAAAGATATATTTTTAATAATTTTTTTTTTGTAAAAAATATGATAAATGATTAGAAGATTAATCTTTTATATTTTAAATAAGAAGATATTTTAAATACATAAAAACAAATTATTTTCTTAAAGACTATTTTGAAAAGAGACAAAAAAAAAGTTTTCTAGATATGAACAGCTCAACACATTCCCGAGACTCAGCATTAAAACGACCTTCCCTTGGCGGTGTCTTTCTCTGTAATCAGCCCTTTGCGGCTCTCTCTATCGCTTCTAGCTGTAGTGATGTTCCAGAACCTCTCTCCTTCTTCATCACTCTTCCTTGTACCTCCTCTTATATATTAAAACACACACACACACGCAAGATAAGTACCCATATTAGGAATTCCTTTTACACATTAATCTGTGGACTGAAAATCACTTTAATATGGGAGGGTGCCATCTGGGATTGCTCTTGTTTTGGTCTCTGCTTCTTGTTGTGGCTTCTGGGTCAGCCATAAATTTGTCCATCACAGCCTTTGAGGAAGGATATGCACCCTTGTTTGGGGACAATAATTTGGTCATCCACAGGGATGGGAAATCTCTTCATATTTCACTGGATGAGCGAACAGGTTTTCATCTGTCATCCATGGTTTGATAATCTCTATGTGGGGTTGTTTGCTTCTTCTTAATATGGTGACTTTTTGGCTAAAATTTTCAATTTTTTTCGCTCTCCCTTTCTGGGGTTCTGTTTGCAGGTTCTGGATTTGTGTCTCATGACCTTTACCTTCACGGGTATTTCAGTGCTTCAATTAAGTTGCCCGCTGATTACACTGCTGGAGTTGTGGTTGCCTTTTATGTGAGTAATTGGTTCAAATAGATGATCAAATACAAATGATATCATTTTTATTCATAAATCTATTTTATTATAGTTTAAACACCCTATTATAGAAATTTCATCATCCATAATCACTAGAAGCTGTACATGAATTTTTCACTACGTTTCATCAAGATTTCTCTTTCACTTCAGTTGCTCAATCTGTACTGAGCTAATCTGTTCAATCCTTCCTAGTGAAGCTTCCTTGTCTTTAAACACCACGACCCTATCAAGTGCATCCATTTTCAAGCATAATAAGAAGAAACTATGGCCATTTGTATCTATTTTCTTCTTCGTTTTTTTCTTTATTATTATCCCTTTTTTGTTCATTACCTAAGATATAAACTTGAGAATACGACCCAACCAGCTCTCAGGATTTTCCAGATAACGGTTTGAACTTTGAAGCATGCTTGTGAATTTTGTGCCATAAGATATGACAGATGGTTTTCAGCTTCATTTTCTTCAATCTCATGATCACTAATGGAGACTAAAGTTCAATCAATTGTTTGTCTGAATTAAAAACGTCAGTGGGTCTGTGTCTCTTTTTTTTTTTTCTCCTTTTTAATTTTTGCCCAAACAAATGAAAAAAAAAAGTCATTTATGCATGATATTTTCTGCTGCAGATGTCAAATGGTGACATGTTCGAGAAGAACCATGATGAAATCGACTTTGAGTTCTTGGGAAACATTAGAGGCAAAGACTGGAGGATTCAGACTAATGTTTATGGTAATGGCAGTACCAGCATCGGCAGAGAGGAAAGATATGGTCTCTGGTTTGATCCTGCGGAAGATTTCCATCTGTACAGTATACTATGGACAGATTCTCAGATCATGTAAGCATCTATCTGCACCCCACATTCCATGTTTGGTTCTCTTTTGGATTTTATATACTATACAGTATATTTACATCTTCTTCGTTATAATAAGTTTCTTTATCAGTCCCATTAGTGATTCCTTGCTTGTAAGTAGTAATTTGATGGCTTTTGTTACTGGATTGATGGAATTTTGTTCAAAGATTTCTCTGGTTTTCTTTTACCGTTTACTGCATCCCCTGTTTTATCAAAAACCAGTTTTTTCTTGTAATAGGACTACTATGTACAGCTGACGTGTTGGTTATTTACTGAGAATGAATAAAACCAGGGATTATCAGGCCTATTGCTTAAACTGCATATATCCTTATGGAGAGGAACCCACAAGATAAAAAGTTGGTGGGATTGACCCATAGGTGGGTCACATGATTAATTCTTAGTTGTTGGAGTCTTGGAGAATTTAATAGTTGGAAAACTATATTTGTCTACCTAAATTCATGAATTGGTAATCACTATTCTTTCCTTTGTTACTTTAGTTACCAAGTGGGGCTCATATGATTGTCCCTTATATATGGGAGATGGAAGGAAATTGTTCTGAATTTCCGTTTTATGTTCAGTCATGTTAATTACTACTTTCTAATGTCAATTATTTATGGTTTACTTGTTTTCCTAATTCTTTATTCCTGCTATTCCTTCTGTAGATTTTATGTAGATAATATTCCTATTAGAAAAGTTAAGCGAACAGAATCTATGGGAGGAGATTTCCCCTCAAAGCCAATGACTTTGTATGCCACGATATGGGATGCATCTGATTGGGCTACCAATGGAGGCAAATATAGAGTAAATTACAAGTATGCACCGTATGTTGCTGAGTTCTCTGACCTTGTCCTGCACGGTTGTGCAGTTGATCCCATTGAGCATATGGCCAAGTGTGACAATGCTCACAGCTCTGAAGCAGTTCCTTCTGGTGTCCCACCAGTACAAAGGATCAAAATGGAGAACTTCAGGAAGAAGCACATGACATACTCTTACTGTTATGACAGAGTCAGATATAAAGTCCCTCCACCAGAGTGTGTGATCAGTCCCCAAGAAGCGGAAAGGCTAAGAAAATTTGATCCTGTCACATTAGGCAATGGCCAGCGCCACCATGGAAAACGACACCATCACAGCAGAGGAAGCCAGGCAGAGGCTGCTTCATTTTAAGTTCCATATGAAGATTTTTCTTTTTTCCTTTCATTTTGGTGTATAGAGAGAGAGAGAGAGAGAGAGAAGAGAGAGAGAGAGAGAGAGAGGTGGGCATAGAATTCCTGAAGATGATAGTATTAATATGGTTTTTGCTGGTGGGTAAGTGTATAATTCATACCTTTAGGTTCCCAAGTATTTCTTCATTGATGTCTTATGCTTTGCAAATTGATTCTGTTGATGATTTCTGTATTTAGACACACCTCAGGGTTTCAATAAACTACTTAGCAGGAATTATTTAATGAATAGTAGGTATGAATTATTTCTGTTGGTATTGCTCATCAAATATAATACATTGGTCCAGCACATATGGTTTTATATTTTGTCCACGACTGTACTGATACGTGTTGGACTGTCTCTGGTAACTTACAAGGTCAGATTCGTCAGCTTCAGGACATTAAACTATGGTCATTTTGTCAATCTTAATTGGAATCCAATGTCAAGCTATGACAAATGCTGCAGTAGCGGTGCTGCAACTGGTTAGCCTACTGGTACTTCATTTAATAGTTACCAAAATCTCTCTCCCAATTTTCTTTTGTCTTTTGTTGTGTGTGTACTATATATATATATATATTGGTTTATGGATTGAGTTGGGAATTTGAAGAGGGCAGTTGGGATCTCTACGGATACAACATTCTGGGGAGTGGTTATTGGCCTGTAATCCTGTTGCAGTGTCTCTGTTGCAAACAATAGCCTAAAAGAGGGAAGTGTATGTTTTTCATTTTCCAGGAAAAAAAATTTGATCCTGCTTAATTGTCACCTATCACTAATTAAGATGCCTCAAAAGAAGATTTTTATCGGGAGAGAAGTTAAATAATAAAGGCTGAAATGAAACAGGAAAAATAAGAGTGAAATAGTGATTTGGTTATGGTAAAAAAAAATTAGTGTACAAATTTGCATAACATAATGATGTACATTCAATGTACAAATACTTTGTATTTTTTTTTTTTGACTGGGAAAAATACTTTGCATCTTTAGTCCATAAATATACGTTATAAAAGCCAACAAGTTTGTAATCTAGCAGGTGTATTGATTTCAATTTTTAAGATTAGAGTGTTATGATATTAGAGGTTTGATCCTCTAGGAAGTCACTTATTCTCATCTCCTATTCAAATACTTGCATTTCCTATATACATATATATATATATATATATATATAGGAAATTGTACACATTTTCTCCTGCCTAAATCTTTGATAAAAGCATAATTGATCTCAGATTTTTGAGAAATTTCACTGGCTGACCTAGTTAGCAGCTTTGAAAATTGAAACTAATTTTTCATCATCACGAAGGTAACAACAATTAGTTTAGTGCTAATGATAATTTTGGTACACGTAACTAACCAGTGATTCGCTCCACTTTTAAAAGCAAATTGGAAAAGCAAAAGCACTGGTTTGACAAATATCTGAAACTTCTCGTAATAATAGTATTAATTATTATTATAATAACAAAAGCATTCCTTGATAAGCAATGTTTGCTCTTTCCTTTTAATTAGATTGATTACAACTAAAGCAAACGCTTTCTCGTACGTTCGATTGAATGTGAACAGTAGCCATCTTTAAAAAAGTAACAGATTGTACCCATTTTAGGGGTAACCAGCATCCAAATTTATCTTAGGTGCATGTTTGGTATAATTTTTTTTTTAAAAGTTTTTTTAAATTTTGATTATAAACTATTTTAATTATAAAATAAACTAATTTAAATACACACTAAGTCTAAAAATAATACAAGACTGCAACATACAATGTTTACATTTGACATTGCATCACATAGAAGATAAGGAAAAATTACCACAAGCTAGAATCAATGTCAATTTGACTTTTGATATCATGTATCAACAAGAGAAGTAATAAAAGCTCATTATAATTCCTACAGAATAAAAATTCAAACCTCAACTTGTCCACAGGCAAGTAAAGCCAAACTAACAGCAGAAAAGATCAAGTTAAGGGAGACACAGGTTGCTTTCTACAATTGCTTTCCAGAAATTTAGGCCACAGAATGGCATGCTCCTCTTTTATCACAGCTCATCTCCATTTTCTTCCTCCCATTTGTTGTCCAATGGCCAATTTTGATTTGTTTAAGATTCAAATTGTTGGAAAAATTGTAACTTCATCTTCCATAGCAAACCTCATGTAATTTTGAAAGACTCAAGATATCGAAATGTATTTCCATAATCAGTGTAAACACCCTTCTCAAAAGAGAGTAATAACTTTAGATAAATTAGGACTACTTGTTAGTAATTAGAACACTATTAGTCCCCACTTGTATGTAAACCCTGTTATTTAGGGTATATTTGGATTGAGGAATTTGAAAAGTAAATTTTTAATTTTGATTAAATTATTTAAAATAAAAAAATAAAATGAGAGATTATCAAATAACTTCCTACTCTTTCTTTTTCATTTTTATAAACATTTTACAATTATTTCAATTTAAAAATAAAAAATTAACTCTCTCTTTTCTTTTTATCTATTCATCTATATGTACCCTTGGTTTTCTCTCCATTTTTTTTTATTACACATTGAAAAGGAAAGCAGGAAACTCGGGGAAAACTATTGTAAGAGGGGAGGAAAAATCTACATATTAGCAGAAAACGACGTACTGAGTCGAGATTCTGAGACGGACCTATGACTTGGGCCTTCGCTGGCCGCATGCTTTGTAACTGATTTTTTTTTTTAATAATATTGTGACTGATTTTTTTTTAATAATATTGTAACTGATGACTTTGAAGTTAAATATTCATATTCATTGGTTCACATTGACATATATTGAATATGAGCAAAACTCTGACACAACCTAAACATGTTTTAGTTGATACTAGTTATTTAGTTATTTGACCTGTGCGTTGCGCTTGTTATTTCATGTTTTATATTTATTAAAAATAATTTATGTATATATAATTAAAATTTTAAAATTATTATTTTATTATACTAAAGAAGTCAATTTTTAAAAGGGTTAGTCTTATAAAATATATTATGCTCGTAGATTTTAGCCAAATAACTTATACAGTAATATCTTTTTTTATATGTTATATTATTATTTAAATAATTTTTTTCTTATATCCTAATATTGTTTTCTTATCACCATTAGTTAAATTATTTTTATTTTATCAAAAATTTATATTTTAATATTAATTTTTTAATTTGATTATTTGACTGTTTTTCTTTAAAAGGTTATATGTATATTAAAAATAATTTGTGTATATATAATTATAAAAAATTTTCTTGTATTCTAATATTGTTTTCTTTTTTAATTTTACTATTTTATTAACACTTACTTCCTAATATTTTTCTATACAATATCAACTCTAGTTGAATAATTATTTTCTATTTTAATTTGACTATTTTATTAATACTTACTTCATAAAATTTTTCTATATATTATCACCATTAATTTTACTATTTCATTTATACCTACACTCTAATATTTTTCTATATGTTATCACCATTAGTTAAATAATCTTTATTTTATTATATCTTAATATTAATTTTTTTAATTTGACTATTTTATTATTTTCTTTTAAAAGGTTATATGTAGATTAAAAATAATTTGTGTATATATAATTATAATTTTAGAAATGTTATCTTTTTTTTTAGTATGCACTTATATGTTGTACAATGAAATAACCATCAAAATATGAGATGACTCTTAAGTCATGAGGCCCCCCACCTAATAGACTAATCTTTTGGGATGAGATATTTTTATTGATTTGAGACATATCACTTATATTGTAATATTTTTTATATATGCTATCTTCATTACTTAAATTATTTTTTTCTTATTAACATTCATATCCTAATGTTGTTTCCTTTTTTAATTTTACTATTTCACTAAAAATTACTTCTTCATTTTTTTTTTCTATATGGTATCACCATTACTTAAATAATTGTTTTCTTTTTTTAATTTTACTATTTCATTAGCACTTATTTCCTAATATTTTTCTATATACTACCACCATTTCTTGAATATTTTTTTTTATTTTATTATTTCATTAATAATTATACAGTAATATTTTTTATATGCTATCACTATTAGTTAAATAATTTTTATCTTATGAAAATTTATATATCTTAATATTAATTCTTTTTCAATTTGACTATTTTATTATTTTCTTTTATAAGTTTCTATGTATTTAAGATTATTATTGTTTTTAAAAAGAGCATTTAATAACATTATTAATTACTTCTCAAGGCAATTTTACATATGTATATATATTCCATTTATAAGTTTTATAAGAAGGATTTTTTGTATTAAGTTTGACATTTCTTAAAAAATAAAATAAATTTAGAGATGAGATTTTCATGCAATTTTTAATATAAAATTTATTCTTAATTTTTCATCCTTATTTTTAAGAGACGCCAAAATGATCTCGAAAGAAATATTTTTCTCATTAAATAATAAAAAAATGAGAAAAAGATATAATTGGGATCAAAGGGCAATGGTGCAGTAATGGGCTAAATAACATGTGATTTCAGTTTAGCATGCCATTAGCTTAAAGGAGCCACTAATGCTACTCCAAGTGTTTCATTTTCTTCGCCACTGAATATCCCTAAAAACCAGAATTGACTCTCAACGCCACAAATCTATAACAACTTTCAATTTTATCACACGGGTTTTTTCAATTATAACTAAATTGAAGATGAAGATAAACATATTTTTCTTTTTGAAAAATTTCTTCCTAACCGGCTCTGTTTGGTATGTATTTAACTAGTACGTACATGAAGTCATGGTCATCTTCATTTTCATCTCTCATGAGCCACATGACTCATTGTTGTTCTTGCCCGTTCTTAAGGAGTGGTCAAAAGCAATGTTCTGAAAATCGGACCGAACCGGCCGGTCGGACCGGTTGAACCGGAAACCGGTTATTTTGCCGGTTCGATCAGGCTCACAGAGTCGGAGGTGTTGAAAACCGGTAATGAACCGCCTAACTGGAGCTAAACCGGTCAAACCGGTCACGGTTTGGCTGGTTCCCGATTCAAATTTGCATTTTTGAAACCAAAACGTAAGTTGCCAGGTTCGAACATGGGTCCTCGGAATTGCCTCCCACATTGCTAACCACCAAACCAACATGTTCTTATACTCATATGGTGCCTTTACTTTTTTATATACTATAAGAAAATAGTTTAAAATACTTAACATCCTTTGTCAACTAAAATTCTATTTTTTTTAACTCTTAGTATCAGCAAAAAGTACATGACTTCTTAGTATGACCCTTCATGAGTAATATATTTATAAAATATATAAAATGTTTAAAAAAGTATGTGTGTGTGTGTATATATATATATATTAATTAGTATATATATTAAAATTTTAATATATATAAATATAAATATAAAATATATTTAATTATATTACTAGTTTTACTACAGTAAAACTATTGAATAATGAATTAGCTCATTCACTGATTTAATGACTAATTCGAATTTTAGAACTTTGTTGATGATATACAAATTGAGATTTAGTTGATTTGTTTATTTTTATAAGTATTTTCTCTTTTGATGGAATATTGTTAAATTTGTATTGTTTACTTGTTTAATATTATTATTGTTAGTATGATTGACTATGATGATAGATTAATATTATGTTAGTATAAAATTATAAGTTGTGAACTATGTAGATTATATTTATTTTAGTTAATTTGTATGTTATGTAGATTAATGTTGTGTTACTTATATGAATATAATATTTTTTTACTTTATGACACTATTTTTTAATGTTTCAAATAATTTTATTATTAATTTGTATTATATTTTTATAATTTTTACTTATTTTATTAGTATTATATATATATATATATATATATACTTATATTTATATATAAATATAAATATATATTTAATTATATTCCGGTTCGACCACGGTTGAACCACGGTTGAACCATTAAACCTTGAATCAGTACCTTGGCCGGTTCAGTGACCGGTTCGGTTTTCAGAACTTTGGTCAAAAGTGTCTTGGATAGTTACATCGTGGGTAAATACTTATAAAGACACTCTGACACTGATCAGAGCTAAATGGGATGAGCATATTAGGAGTTAACCCCTTAGTGTACTTAAATAAAGAGAGAAAACTTGTTTTTTTATTTGAAGAATGAAGACTCTTGAGTTTAAGATAATAAATTAGATATGTTTTATTGGACTTATACCCACTAAGAACCTACCAGTCCAATAGTTATCCTGCATCCACTACTTATTGTCATTGAAACCTTCTGTGGTGCCTATTACTGCGTATAATTTTTTTTCCCTTTCAGCTTTTAGGGAATGAAAAGCTCATCAACTACTACCAACTTGTAAGTTGGAACCATTTCCAGAGTCTCCCAAACGGTAAAGATTCTCATAAAGCATACCTTTCTCCAACTTCAGTTGGACTTTTAAACGTATTGCTGACACCAAATTTCGGTCTAGAAAATCACATTCATAAGGCTTCGATCAAAAATCAATCGTCAAAACAACCTTGTATTGAAATATTATTTGGGTTTTTCCTTTTTTTTTTTCCCTACCTTCCGCTTGCTTTTTCAAAATCTAACATAAAATTCTACTGATAACCTTTTTGCAAATAAAGTTTTCATCAAATATAAACCTTTCTTTCCAACTTAATTATTTGCATCTTATTGACAATGAAACCTTTCTTGTGTTGATTTTTCAAAAGTCCCCAAGTTCATTGAAAACCCATATGATTAAAGGCTGTGGCTTCTCTTGTCTTTTCGCTTTTTTTATTCCTTTTTTTTTCTGTTGTTTTGCCACAGTGCACTCTGTATTCCCCAGTTGCCGGGGCTCCCTGTGAGCATTTAGAAACATACTGATTGTAAATTTTGCAATTTACAGTGTTTACAGTGTTGTGTAACCTTTTTTTTTTTTGTTTCCTAGAGTATCCTCCCACTTATTGAGTGAGAGACTAATCTCTTAAGGTATTATCAGGTACCGAAGCGATAACGTCTCCCAAAGATATTTGCTCCAAACAGAATCAAATCTCTATCATTGAGGTCGACTCTTAAGGAAATTTGAGTCTTTTTTACTGAGACCAACACTCGTTGGTGGATTAGATTTTACAAACTTAATTATAAATAAACTTGATTTTGCACACTTGATTTTAGTTAAAAATGAGTTTCAGTGATGTGATTTATGTTTACTAAAAAATCAAATTTAACACAAAAATAAAAAATAATTACTTTAAGTTAAATGGACTTTTGAAACTAGAATCGTGTTTGAAAAATTACACAAATGCCAAAATAAAAAATAAACAAAAACTCATTTGAACCTCCAAAAACCCATTTGAATGGTGCAAACGCTCACCAAACACACCGTAAGCCTTCAACTCTGCTCCTCAATCACATGTTGTCTACATTAAATGCTTGCATGTATGTAAAACATATATAAAATAGACAAAAGGTAGCTGAACTACTAAGAGACAACACAAATATGAGAGGCAAGATACAATTGTGTCATTTCAGAATAAAAGGCACTGTCAAGAAACTACAAAGCAAATTTCTAAGAAGTAAACTGTTATTTTTTCTTTGTTATTTCTTGGTTTGCTGCTTCAAACTGTGTTCTCCATGATATATGTGCCCTCCAGCCACAATTTTTATGTAGCATTCAGCATTGATAAAATACTGTTTCAAGAACCACCAGCCTCCTCTCTCTCTATAAGCTTGACAAAATTACGGACAATTGTCTTGCCTTCAGTGGTTATAATGCTCTCTGGATGAAACTGAACCCCCTGAAGTTTTGAAGGAATGAAGGTTTAACACCATCGATAATAAGTAAATAGAAGGGAGACAATTGGAAGTTCAAAAATAAAAGCATGAATTTCAAATCAACAGAACCCTTCATTACAAACTACGACTGTATAAGGTGAAAGGTTTCCATTTCATTGTAAACTACAAAAGTAGCCAAGAATTCCTATTCTTTAAATTAGGGGTGACAAATGAATGGATTGGATGGATTTTGGATTGAATCATTAATGGATGGATAAAAAATAAACTAATAATC
This sequence comes from Castanospermum australe, assembly GCA_019955255.1. Taxonomy (NCBI): domain Eukaryota; kingdom Viridiplantae; phylum Streptophyta; class Magnoliopsida; order Fabales; family Fabaceae; genus Castanospermum; species Castanospermum australe. The sequence continues at coordinate 120,259 of NSJW01000408.1, read as the reverse complement.
TATTTAGGATTCATTAAAATATTGTTAAAACTATTTAATCCATCCATGACCTATTTTAATGTATGAATATCCAATCCATTCATTAATTTATTTTAATGGATGACTATTCAATCCATCCATCCTCAATTAGATATATTTAGATTCCTTCTATGTCCAAATACATTTTATTCTTCAAACCATGTATATGTATACATAGCAGGGAATATGAGAAAGTTGTATAACCCCTGTGGAAGACATCAACTAAATCCCATATCAAGAATGAATTCCACTATTTTCCTCAATTTCTGGAAAGGACGCTAATTCCTTTCTAGCTTGTGTCAGAAAAATGCCAAGATGAGGATTTATCTAGCCCTATATTGACGCCATGAATTAACAAGTTTCCACCTTGAGCAAGTAAAGCTATAATATGAATGCTTCAATCTCATAAATTAATCATCAAGTAGCAATACTCCAAGTTAAATTTATTCTTCATAACAGGATATTCTTTTTATGTTCCTTTCACGTATTATTAGAACACCCAATCATTCAGAACAAGGTATTTTACATTGACAGAATACTGACATCAATGCCGGATAAGACAATCAGTATTGTAGGAAGAATAAGGAATTACTTGTAGATGTCTATATTTCTTATGACGAGCACCCATTATAAGACCATCCTCTGTCCAGGCTGTTACCTCAAGTTCTTCATCAGGAAAACTCCCCTTTTCAATCACAAGGCTGTGATATCTACCAGCCAAGAAAGGACTGAAAATGATATGAAGGAAATGGGGCCAAATTATGTCAGAACTCAGAAACAGTTGAGAGTGAACAGAATGTAGTAGCTGATTACATAACCAATAGTGTATTATTATTTGTATCTAACGAAATGGAAATAACAGAGAATGCAACCCTGAAATTTCGTATATGATAAAACCCTACTTTGATAATCCAGAAAATAATCCATCTTCTCCATTCTCATCATAATATACCAAAGAACTTTTTCCATGCATGACACCAAAAGGAGAACGCACAATGTTCCCTGCACAGGATAAACACAGGAAGTCTTGATAGAGTTGTAATGGCCCAGCCAAAGGGAAGAAATGAGAGTGAGAGAGAGACTAAAATGATAAAGGTTAAAATGTAGGGGAAGCTTGCACAAAAAATGAAAGCCAAGTTTCCACAAAAACGTAATGATGTGAGACAAAAATATATCAAGGAAATCTTACACTCAGTTATATGCTCGGTAGCCTAATATACCAGTTGCTAAAGAGCTTAAAAGGAATCTTTCAAGACTCACCTCCAAAAGCCTCCCCAATGCACTGCAAACCCATGCACACACCAAACAGAGGGACAGTTGGCCCAAGTTCCAAAACAGTTTGCAAAGATATGCCAGAATCTTGAGGTGTGCCTGTAAGGAGGGAACATGGTATATAGCAGTCTTCTGTGTGTATTCTGTTCTTTCTTTTCCTTTATCTAATAATCTAAACATTGACCGTGCATAAAAATATTTTTCAAGACTCTAAAAATGGAAAATAATTGAAAATTCAAAAGTAGCCTCACCTGGCCCAGGTGATATAAGCACTCCTCTAGGATTTTTCCTGTTAAAGAAAAACAATATAATTAAAAAACAAAATCAGCTGATTGCATCAGGGCCTTGAAGAATATTTATCCTCCAACAAATTGCTTCATCAATAAGAGTATGTCTAACATGCATAACCATCAAAAAGAATTTTACCTTTTTAACATCTCCAACGTCAACTCATCATTCCGGTAGACCTCAAAGTGAAATCCTAACTCCCCCATATACTTCAAATGTAATAAATACAATATTAGAATAACCACTTTTGAGAACAACCGGTTAAAGGACAAGATGTACAAGTACAACAACACATTCTATACGAAGCCCTCAGCTCTATTCCTAATTGCACTTCTCTTAAAAATGAGAGGGAGGGAAGAATTTCAAACTTGTTGCAACTCTCTTCTGAAAAAAATGTGGTTTAATTTGAAGAAAAGAATTCGCAAAGGAAAAGAGGAAAAACCTTAAGACACTTTTGATTGTATTGCTAATGATGCTCTATTCATTTTCCAGCCCATCTCCTTAAAGAAACAAACTTGGTATGGAAATCCCTCTACCATATCTTCTATTGCCATATAAATCCGATGTTAAAACCATTTGCCACTAGCTGCTCTTGCTCCCACTTCAGTACAGGAGACTCAAAAGCATGAGATGTCAAAAGCTTCTCAGCTTAAGCTAATTTGATACCAGTCCGCCAATAAATTTGGTTCTTTCAAAGGGAAATAGTTTGAGATCCCAAAAACATAAGTGCTTGAAACTAACAAAAACTCTATTTCTTGCATATTTTCACGAGTTATGACCAGATTTTGTATTGGTGGTTTGATACTTTTATTTCAAGAAGTATACTAATCTGAATCAGTTTACAATGACTTCAAGAAGTTCTACTAATTGGGTCTTCTCCAACTCTTTTAATTAGTTAACTCCAAGCATTTTCAGCACAGAAATCTAAACCCAGAAAAAAAAAAAGCAAGGAAATTAGGTGTGCTAATCAATTCCCCTGTATTTTCTCGAACCAATCACTGAGTCAAGTATATCATAGCCACCATCACCAAACTTGAAATTGAAAAAAGGAAGTAATCTTGAGAAATTGAACATCAACAAGAAATTACACAAATATCAAAGAATGAACCTGGCAAAGGTTATAGGTAAAGCTGTCATAGTTGTCAATAACAACAATCGGATTGATGGACTTTTCAGCTGAAATGGGAGCGCTCGAATTCGATTCTAAGACACCCACGGTGGCTTTTGGCACCACCCCATTTCCCCTTTTGGCCACAAAATGTAAATCTGCGAGAAGAATCGAATTCTGCATCAAAATTCATGGGAAAACTTCAAGAGCAAGGTTACAAAAAGAGGAGGAGGAAAATAAGGTACTCAAGGAAGCGGGTCGGTTTCGGAGACTCTGGGAAAAGCGAGGAAATTGCTGGGGTCTGAGAGAGAGAGAAGGGTTGGGTTGAAGAAGCGAGGACTGAGAGAGCAATGTAGCAGCCATAATCGAAGCTTGATGGATCAATCTTCGCTGTAGTACCCGACTGTGTCTGTTCCTCTTATAAGGCCATAAACCAAATATCTCATTTTAACAACAGCTTGCAAAACGTTACATTGACGTATATATATATATATATATAAAATTATAATTTAAAAAAAAAACTTATTTTTAATATCTTGAAAGATATATTATTTATTAATTTAATTTTTTATAAATTAATTTTATAAGTTTTTAATTTTTCAAAAATTTTAAAGTCAGAAAAATTTGTTCTTTTTTAAGTACTAAATTAAAAAAATTTAAAAAAATAAAAAATAAAATTTATGAGTAATTTAAAATTTAAAAAATTAAATCGATAAAATTAATTTTTAAAAAATTAAATTGATAAATGATGTATTTTTTAGATATTAAAATTAAGTTTTACTCATAATTTTATATCATACTAATTAGTCATCTTAATAATTTTTTTAATTATTAAATAAATAAATATTAAATATTTTTTATTATATTTTAAAAATATTAAATACTTTATTTTTATTTAATATTTACTTTACTAAATATTAAAATAATTATTAAATTTTTTTTACCAAGATATAATATTATTTTTTTAAAATTAAATCACATTACAACTAGTTTTTTCATTATTACGTTACAACTGTTTTTTTTTTAACAACTAGTTATCATTTCTTAATTTTTTCATTAAAAACAATTTCATCTCAATTGTGTTAATTTTCAATGTTGAAAAATAATTACTCTTTTCATTCCTTTATATCTTTTATTTAAAGTTTTAACAAATGAATTAAAAAAATTATTAAATAGTATCGTTTAAAAAAAAACAAAGGGTATTTTATTAAATTAATTTTTTACTAAAATACTCAAAATATTATTATTCACTTTATTATTTCTCTTAATTTATTAATATAAAAAATAAAGTTAAAAAAATAATTAATACTTTCATAATTTTCTAAAACAATAGATAAAATAAATAAATTTTTTCTTTAAAATGACAGATAAAAAAATTGGGTGGAATAATATTTACAATATTTTTTTAAATAGTTTTATATTTTCATAACTCATCAACTTAGTAGTCCTATTAATTACTAAATGAATTAGATATTAAATACCTTTTTATATTTTTCAGATATTAAACAATTATTTTTTATTTAATATTTATTTTATTAAATATTAAAAATATTATTCAAAAAAAGTTTTAAGAAAATATAGCATTACTTCTTTTTTCAAGAAAATTAAATTACATTACAACCAAATTTTTATTATTACATTATAACTGTTTTTTTTAACTAATTATCATTTCTTAATTTTTCACTAAAAACAATTTCATCTCAATTGTGTTAATTTTCAATGTTAGAAAACAATTACACTTTCAATTCCTTTATATCTTTCGTCTAAGGTTTTGATGCATGGACAAAAAAATTATTAAAAAGTATCATTTTGAATAAAAACAAAGTGTATTTGATTAAATTGAGCTTTTAGTAAAATGCTAAAAATATTATTGTTCACTGTATTATCTCTCTCTTGCTTCATTAATACTAATAATAAAGTTAAAAAAAATAATTAATACTTTTTTAATTTTCTAAAACAATAGATAAAATGAAAGAAAATTTTTTCTCTAAAATAATAGATAAAAAACTGGATGGAATAATATTTACAATATTTTTTAAATAATTTTATATCCTCATAACTCATTATCTTAATAATTTTTTTAATTTTTAAATTAATTAGATATTGAATGTTTTTTATGTTTATAAGATATTAAATAATTTACTTCATTTAATACTTACTTTATTAAATATTAAAAAAATTATTAAATTTTTTTTAAGAGGATATAATATTACTTATTTTTTTAAGAAAAATAAATTATGTTACTACTATTTTTTTATTATTACATTACAACTGGTTTGTTTTTTTAACAACTTGTTATCATTTCTTAATTTTACATTAAAAAAAATTTCATCTTAATTTTGTAACTTTCTGATATGAATCAAATTACAAAGAATGACCTAAATCTAGAGAACTTTTATCTAGTCTTTACATTTCTCTTAAATGAACTAAAATAACACAATTCTTTTCATTCTCTTTCTATTTATACATATAGTTACTACTAACTAAACTAACTATTCCTATCAATATCTACCCCATAAAAAAAAACCTTGTTCTCAAGGTTGATGTAAACAAATTGAGTAACCACTTTACACCTATCAATTGATAAAGCTTCAATTTTTCACTAGTCGGTGTGGGAGTAACTCCTCTTCCTATGTCTCAGCTTTTGGAATTAGAAACCACTACAATGGCCAAAGACAATGACAGTCCAATAATAGTGGTAACACTCAAATGACAGTAGGACCAAGGAAATACAGAAAGTATAAGGAAAAACAATACTATAAAGCCACTTGTTGGAGAGATCACAACGAAGATGCCAATCACCATTGTTGATCATGTGTCCTTCAAACTTGAAATTGGTCTTCCACACATCTAACGACATTATTGAATTACAAATATGGATCATAAACTTTCTCTGGCTCAACACAAATTCTACAGCCCATAGTGGCCACAACACGAGTGAAAGCCACGCTACACTTGTAAATAGCATCATTTTGGCATATAAACACCTCAGTATTTCTAGTGTGCCATATGCTTTGTACCTCCTTAGCTTTTGCCATGAAGTATGAAAAGATAGATACCAATACCAGACACATGTAAAGCATACCACGAACCAGCAAGTGTAGCAGAATTTGTTTGAACCAAGTGATATACCATCACCATCCACCTTACCTCTGGCCATATGAAGACTGTTGTACAACCTGTAAACAGATTACTATCGATAAAGTTCTCATAGGCAGGACTCAATATCTTGTTTCCTCCTGTGATGAAACAACGGTTACCATAACTTTCCAAGACCACAACCTTGATCCCCATGAATAGGAATTGTCTTGTAGCAACCAACGGCCACCATAATCAGAGTTATCTTTTTCGCTGCCATTGAGTCCCTAGTTGATGGTCTTCTCTGCCATGAAGCTAGCTATAGTAGCTACAATCCAGAAACTGTTCACATTTAAATCTTTAAGAATTCTGAAAAAATTCTCGAGCAAATTCTTGAAGCAGAAAAAATTGGTAGCAGATGGAATCTTGAAGTCAAGATTCTTGGAAGATAACAGGGGCTTCTTCTTCGAAACTTTTCGATCCACCACTTTCTCATTGACAGACTTCACAACAATGAAATAGGAGGGTTTCGGCTCTGGCCTGAGGTGGAGTACCTTGAAATGGTGCCGATCTGGTGGAATAGACAGCAGCAACCTCAACCATCTTTTCCTTTTTGACACAATGGCTTGTGCCCCATCCCTCACAGCCACAAATTGCTCAGAATAAACGCCTTTCTTCACAAACATTGGTTTGTTGTAGATGATGGTAACAAGAATCTTCGATTTTCCCAAATTCTGCTCTTCCAACTTTGGTATCTCGGGCACAGTTGAATGCTCATCATCATCGGCTAAAAGTTGTTCTTCATCTACAGCTACAGTAGCCACGGCTGTTAAGCTTTCAGGCTTCAATTCTTGTTGGTTCTGATCTTCCATTGTGGAATCTTGTGAATCTTGGTGATTGTCAGTATTGGAAACTGGCTGGATATCTTGATCGCCTTGTGGTTCCTCTTCTTGTGGCATGCATTCTGTTTGTGATAGCCTTGAATTGATAATCTGTTGGATCCTTTCTTCAATATTATGCAACAAATTCTCCATTCTTGTCAATCTAGTTGTCAATCTGGTATTCATGGAGTTCACCAACTCCTTCACTTGATCTAGTTGCAACTCATCTTTCATTGATAAAGAAAATGAAAGCATCAAATAATATGAATCAAACTCGAAGGAATGACCTAAATCTATAAAACTCTTCTTTATCCTTTACATTTCTCTCAAATGAATTAAAATCATACAAATCTTTTCATCATCTTTCTATTTATACATATAGTTACTACTAACTAAATAAACTAACTATTCCTATCACTTTCAATGTTAGAAAACAATTACTCTTTCCATTCCTTTATATCTTTCATTTAAGGTTTTTTCACGTGGGTTAAGAAAATAATTAATTAGCATCATTTATAAGAAAAACAAAGTGTATTTGATTAAATTACTCTTTTATTAAAAGAGTTTAATTTTAATTTACTATTAGTGTAAAAAGTTTTGTATTATCATTCAATTATGTATTACCAAATTATTAAAATAATTTGATTAAAGTACCAACCACATAAAAGGTAAAAAAATAAGACAACATATAATTAGATGATAATATAAAAAATTTATTATCTCTTTCTTACTTCATTAATATCAAAAATAAAATTAAAAAAATAATTAATACTTTTTTAATTTTGTAAAATGACTGATAAAATGAAATAATGTTTTTTCCAATTCTTGTAGTGTACCATAGATGAACATGGAAAATTCAGATTTTCAAGTAAATCATTATACAATTGCAGTAATTGATGTTAGAAAAACAATAAAAATGCGATTTTTTATCTGAGAAAAATAAAAATTAAATTTAACCAACAAATATTTAGAATATATGTACTGTTCATTTGAAATTCATATATAAAGATTGCTAGGATAAGAAAGAAAAATGATTTGCCAAATTAATCTTTTAAATTAATTCATTTAATTATTGCAAGATTGTTAACAAAAATATTCTTTGCTCGTTTCATGTAGAATTCATTTATAACTTTACTTGGTGTATAACCTGGGACCATGCACTAACTCCCTCATCCCAAAATATTTTAATTATCTTTTATTATTTTCAAATAAATTATTTTAACGTGATAATTATTTCTAATGGAATCATTCTATAACTTGCAATAGTCCCTACCAGTATCGTGTGGTGCACTGAAAAAAATATAAATTTACTGAAAATATAAATTGGAAGAAAACTTAAAATTATAATGGTTGGCACCATAACTTTTTTTTTTTTAATCAAACCTCATTATCACACATGATTGCATGAATTTATTTATACTTTAAAACCAAACAATGCTACTAAAACCTATAGTATGTGGCTGGCTGGTCGTGCATTGGGTCTCGTAGCTTCACTATACTGCATTGGATTTGAAAAAAAAATGAAAAATTTCTAAATAAGTGAGCCAAAATGAATCAGTAAATATAGACACAATCTATCAAAGTTAGGAACTTAAAACCTCAAATAAGCTTCAAGATAGATATCATAGTCAGTTCATAAGTCATAACCCTAAAATCAAATATCAATATTTCTAAACTCTGAATATAATTAACATCAATCACTTTCTAAATTTAACAAATTTGAAATAGGACCTTTCCTATCCATACACTTCAAATGAAAACATATTTTAAATCATGTAGCTGCATAAATATATCGATCAATAATCATGTCTCATAATAAACTTGTAAAAATAGATAAAATTATATAATCTATGAGTGTGTTTGGTTTGGCGATAGAAAAGCTAAACACACGTTTCCAGCAACCAAAATAACGTTGAGGAAGATAAATTGTTGTTTGGCAGAATTCCCATCCATTCTTGATTTATCATTATTTTTTCTGAAACTATGGTTTGTGTTGAAGCTATTTTTTATTGTTTGTCCATTGAAGCAAAAGGCCGTTGGTGGATCTTGACATTTTTAACCTTCGTATTATTTTGTTCCTACCTTCATATTTTCATTTCCCACTTCGCCTGTCTTGGTATTTTAGTTTTCCATTGCCTAGTGCCTACACTTCCATGCTGCATTGTTCTTTTTTATTTTTTAATCGTTCTGCATTGTTTTATGATATATATGAGTGGGAATAGGTCGGCAGCCTAATAGAGGCTTATGGTCTAACTTATTTTTAGCTTTAGTAAGCCTACACCTATGTAGTATATAAGTTAACTTAAACTTTTATAAAAATCTATTTAATTAAATAAGTCAAGCCTGAACAATTAAAAATATTAATTTGGCCTAATATACCGGCCTAATTATCTATTATATATACATATAAATTAAAAAATTATAATATTTATACAATTTATCATATATATTTGTATAATTTAGTAATTTTAAACATAATTTAATAATTTTAATTAAAGACATAAATTATTTGAGATTTTTAAAGTATATACTTATTAACTCAATTTAAAGTTTACATATAATGTAAGCCTTTAAATAAGCTTACAGGTCAGGTTGGGTTCTTGTATTTTCCTAAAAAAATCCGGCCGAGTTAAAAAAAAAAGCCTATACCAGGTAATAGGTCATGCTCAAGCTTAATGTTTTACAAAACAAACTAAGCCTATTTAAAAAAAGCTTAGCCTATTTCCACCCCTAATGATATATATTTTTGTCCTTTTTTCATATTGTGTCTTTTTAATTTCTTTTATTTTATATTTCTCAATGCTTTTTTTATTTTATATTTTAAAAAGTAATCTGGATAAAATAATATTAACTTGTATCTTTTTTGGTATTTATACATTCAAAAGTGATTTTGAACAATACTATCCAAACAATATTTATTTTACCAAAATCAATTTTGAGATAAAGTTTTTCAAGCATAACTTACTTTACTCTAAACTCACTTTTGACCCAAATCAAGTTTACAAAATCAAGTTCATCCAAAATAAAATTTATAAAATTTTATCCAAACACACATTATTACTATTATAAAGGGGATTCCTCTCTTTGATGTTCACTTTTTCTATTCCTAAAATGTCTTTATTAACTAATTAAACACAAATAAAAATAAATAAAAATGTAAAAATAAATTGTTTTATGATAACCATACCATTTCTAAATACTCTTAACTTTTACAATAGTTATCTTCTTTTAACAGTAACTGCTTAAAAAATAGTTCACTTTTCATAAAATTATTTTTATCAAATTAATTAATTTATACTTATAATAAATTTATAATTAAAGTTATTTTGTTTAATTAATTATTTTATAATTAAGATAAATGAATTAATAAATAATTATACTAACTGAAATAAAAAATACGGATTGAAATGGATGATGGTATCTCTCAAAATGTTAGTTATTTATAATCACGAAACTAAGTATCAAACAATATTATCGTATCATATATCATATATCATGTACTTGTGCATCTCATCACATGCCTCCCTCTTATTAACTCTTAAGTCTTAACATATTTTTGCATGATTTTGGGGCCACACCCACGAAGTTATATGTATAAACTGGATCTGGGTCTGTACGTGTATATCTAACATGGCCAATTGTTTATCAACTCCTTTGGTGCACCAAGTATACATTTGCTTTTTCAAATTCATTCTTGATTCTATCCTTTAGTTACATGATTTTCAAAATAGGGTTTCTGAGAACTATTTATGAAAATTTGGGCCTTGTGTCCATTCTTTGCGTTATTTTTTAAAAACACATTCTTGTTATAAATTCATTAAACATATATCTTTATGTGAAAGAAATAAGTCAAATAAGTTTGTAGTCAATATGCACCTTAGTATTAAACCATCCTCTCAACATTGACATTATTGATCAAACTTACAAGTCATCAACCATTTTAATAAATCAATTGTCAACTGTACTTTTCTATGTTGCTTAACACCATTAGAAAGCTTTGTTTATCCTGAAAATTTGCAACATTATCACAATACATTCATTCGTCTCATGTCCAAATTTCAGTACCAAGCTCTAAGATTTTATCTATCAACTTAAGAAAAACAATACCTTAATTCTAAGGTTTAGTTTCCAAAACTCCTTTGACGGTTGCACTTTGGTGCTCCAAAAAACCTAATTCTAAATTGAGTTGAGTCCTCAAATCTTCCAGACTTGTACATAAGCATGTTAACTAATGTGTGATAATTTTCCAGCCATAAATTAGTTCATTTGACCATTCTACTATAAAAGTATCAAAATCTACCCTCACAATCATAAAATAATGATTCTAGCCTAAGTTATTTTACTTAAGCTCCAAATTAAATTAGCTAAAGTGCTTCACTTCTCATAAAATTTTCCAGCCGTTACTACAACATATCTAAGTACATGTTGGGCAAGTCTTAAGTAACCTAAAAGCCATTTGATACCTTAAGCATCACAACCATAAAAGAACTGCTATAGTATGCTAAACTTTTCAATATAGAATCTAGCCATAATTCCCTTGACCATTTAATCTAGTTATACATCTTGGATTCACAAAAAAAATTATATATATCTTAAATTAAAATGTGTTATGTAATTAACCCAAGTCTTACATTGCCTAACTTAAAGAAGCCTATAGGGGATTGCTTGTATAAATAAGTTTTTGCTTATTGAGATAGAGTATCACCTAAGAAAGAGTCTAAATACTTGAGATAGAATGTAATTGGGCTACTGGATGGTCAATATTTATGAAAAAATTTGCACATTTTTTCATGAAAAAGTTATAATTTAATATTTTATTAATGGAGTATTTTAATCTATTCTAAGGGTTGTTGATGTTGGCCAAAGAAGTCAAACCACATTAAATATTTATATCTTTATTGTGCTTTATTTCTTTTCTTCTTGTGCACTTGGTGTGGGTCCTTCCACTACCCAATAACTAGTATCAAGAGTATTTGGCTCGATTGAGAGAGGAGAGTTGCTGTTGCAAGAAGGGAGACACCATTTTTTCTTCAATGTTAGCAATTTTTAGAGGAGGTATTTTAATTGCTTTTGTGAGTTTTTTTTTTTTTGTGATGTTCTAAGCAGGGAGGAGTGCTTTACCACACTATGGTTGGTGCAATGAAATTTGAGATACCGCTTTTTGATGGAAAGGGCAATTTCAATATGTGTCAATGCACAATACAAGATCTTTTCATGAACAAGGTCTTGATGCGGCTTTGGATGATGAAAAGCCTGCAGAGATGAAAGAGAGATAGCATAAATCTATTTAGAGAAAAGCCGCAAGCACAATCAGGTTAATTCTTAACCCTGCAATCAAGTACACAATCTTAAATGAGACAACAGCTAAGGGGATTTGGAAAAAGTTGAAGGATATTTATGTGTCAAAGTCACTAACTAATCACCTATGCTTGAAGATAGACTTATACACATTGAGAATGGAAAAAGGTGGTAATGTACATGATTATATTCATGAGTTTAATTAACTAGTTTATCAATTTGTTGAATATAGAAGAGAAGCTAAGTGATGAAGAACAGATAATTGTTTTATTAGTTTAAATGCTTCAGTCTTATAGATCATTGGTGAGATCACTATTGATTGGAAAGAATACCATCAAATTAGATGATGCGACTACCGTCTTGCGAGAGGATAAGAGGATGCATAGAGAGAATTACACCAATGAGAGCGGAAACTAATTGTGGAGAGATCTCAAAGAGGAAGAAACAATTCCCATAAAAGAGGTGGACAATGAGGAAAGTCTAGAAACATCATTGATGTGAAATGCCCCTACTACAAAGAGAAAGAGCACATCCAATCTCAATATCCACAGATGAGAGAAGACTTGAACAGTTTAAAGCTACTCAAACGGAATGTCATGGTCGACGTTCATGTAGTTAAATCCTTGGATGATGGACATCTGTATCATGTAAAGAGTGTTGGTAATGATTCTGTTGAGAATCATTCTAGATGGGTGCTAGATTCTACCGCTGACATGCATGTGTATAAGGATCAAGCCTTGTTTATTACTTTGCATAAAAATGGAGACTTTGAATGCATCAATGTGGGGAAAAAAAAGTTGAAAATTGAAGGCATGAAAAGAGTTCGCGTAAAGCTCCACAATTGTAACATTCAAGATGTTCCTATTGTGAGGTAGGTGCCTACTACAAATGTCAACATAATTTTGTTGGAGGAGATGACATTGCATGGATACCAGTATGTGAGAATTAGGAAGACGTACAAAGTATACATGAGAAGCCACTTGGTTTTACAATATAGGAAAGGTGAGAAAAACATTTGCTATTTGAAAGGTTATTCCATGAGGGTAACGCTTGAAGATAACAAAGTAGAGAAGAAGAAGACCGAGAAGAGAATTCGGTTTTCTAACAAAGTTGAAGTATTTGAGGACTTGGCTTAAGGGAGGATTTGTTATATTATTAACCCAAGTTCCACATTGCCTAACTTAAAGAAGCCTATAGGGGGTTGCTTATATAAATAAGCCTTTGCTTATTGGGGTAGAGTATCACCAAAGAGAGAGCCTAAACACTTGAGAGAAATTGTAATTGGACTATTGGGTAGTCAATATTTGTGGGAGGATTTGCAACTTTCTTTGTGTAAAAGTTGTAATTTAATATTTTATTAGTAGAGTATTTTTTATCTTTTCTAAGGGTCATGGACGTAGGTCAAGGGGCTGAACCACGTTAAATATTTTTATCTTAATGATGCTTTATTTCATTTTTTCTTGAGAATTTGTTGTGGGTCTTTCCGCTACCCAACAAAATGTCATGATTTGAACCCTTAACTCACCTCCAGACAACAACTACTCATAATAAGGATTTTTCTTTTCCTAGAATATGAACATATGCATTTCATCAAATTGTTTGGCCTAGTTACATAAATTTGTTTGGCATGAAATTTTACAAAAGATCTTACAACATATATGAGTATAACATATTAAATTTTCAGCCTAAAATAAACCCATTTGATGGGTAAACCCATTTCATATCTAACATAAGCTTAACTGCATTTCTCAAAACTTCTTACAATTCTAAAATTTACACCTTAAACCAATATTTACATTCTTCAAAATAATCCCTAATCACTAGTTCAAAACAAATCAATATTTGGTCTTCATATTCACCTCAAAGGAAATTAGTTCCTCTAACCTTTTAATTACAAATTTACCCTTGCTCAAGCTCATATTTTCACCAATTTCTAATTCGCTTCAATATCAACAAATATGCCTAATATTAACAAGTTTTGCAACACATAAATCCCCTCAAAGTCAACCCTAAATTTATTTCAAAATCATATGCCAAAACATGTAAAAAGCAAGAAGAGAAAAGGTTTTTGGTTGCGAGTACTCATATTCGTTCTATCTTGATTTTCATTGGGCATTGCAATTTAACTAGAACTTGAAAATGAGCAAACTCCTGTCTACTAAGTTGAAGACAAGGAAACATAACTGCATTGAAAGCTAATGTTATTCACAATATGATATTCTAATTAATACTTAAAGCCAACACTTTCAGTTTCAACTCTAAAAAGTAAACAAATGACTGAAATTCAACTTTGAAAAGTAAACAAAGCGGACACATAGTTACACTTTACTTTACTAGCATTAATAAAGTATTATAATTTTTATTATGATTAGAATGCATGTGTATGTATTAATTTGTTGTCCATTTGGCCAAAATGTCAATGCTAGACCAAAAGGAACCAAACTTTCATCTAAGATAAATAACAACGAATAACTAAGACATATTCTCATCCCTTGAAACTTTGTAGAGAGCTTGCAGTCACACAAACGTCCTCTAGGTCTCTTGAATCACAAAAACTCGTTAAGTTTGTCCATTTGACCAAAAACTCAGTGCTAGACCAAAAAGAACCAAACTTTCGTCTAAGAGAAACAACAAAGAATAACCAAGACATATTCTCATCCCTTGAAGCTTTGGCAAGAGCTTAGGGTCATACAAACGTCCTCTTGGCCTCTCGAATCACAAAACTAGTTAGGCTTATCTGTTTGACTAAAAAGTCGAAGATAGACCACAATGAAGCAAACTTTTCTCTAACAGAAGCAACAACGAATAATCAAGACATATTCTCATCACTTGAAGCTTGGAAGATAACTTGGGGTCACACAAATATCCTCTAGGCCTCTCGAATCATGAAAACTTACTAAGTTTGTCCATTTGACATAAAGTCAAAGTTAGATTAAAAGGAAGCAAACTTTTGTCTAAGATAAACAACAACGAATAACCAAGATATATTCTCATCTCTTGAAGCTTTGCGGAGAGTTTAGGGTCACTCAAACATCCTCGAGGCCTCTCGATATACAAAAACTCGCTAGGTTTGTCCGTTTGACCAAGAAGTCAAAGATGGAAAAAAAAAGAAGGAAACTTTCGTCTAAGAGAAACAACAACGAATAACCAAGACATATTCTTTGGGGAGAGCTTAGGGTCATACAGACATCCTCCAGGCCATTTGAATATCGAAAACTTGCTAAGTTTGTTGGTTTGACCAAAAAGTCAAAGATGGAAAAAAAAGAAAATTTCATCTAAGAGAAACAACAATGAATAACCAAGACATGTTCTCATCCATTGAAGCTTTGGGGAGAGTTTAGGTCACACAAACATCCTGTAGGCTGCTTGAATCTCGAAAACTTGCTAAGTTTGTCCGTTTGACCATAAAGTCAAAGTTAGACAAAGAGGAACAATACTTTCATCTAAGATAAACAACAACGAATAACCAAGACATATTCTCATCCCTTGAAGCTTCGGGGAGAGCTTAGGGACACACAAACAATCCCTCGGTCTCACGAATCACCAAAATAAGCTAGGTTTGTCAGACCAAAAAATCAAAGATAGGGCAAAAGGAAGCAAACTTTTATTTAAAAGAAACAATAACGAATAACTAAGGAATATTTTCTTCTCCTGAAGCTTTGGGGAGAGCTTGGGGTCACATAAACATCCTCTAGGCCCTTCGAATCACGAAAACTCACTCAGTCTATCTGTTTGATGAAAAAGTGAAAGAGAGACCAAAAGGAACTAAACTTTCGTCTAAGAGGAACAATAACGAATAACAAAGACATATTCTCATCCCTTGAAGCTTTGGGGAGAGCTTGGGGTCATACAAGCATACTCTAGGCCTCCCAAATCATGAAAATAGTTAGGTTTGTCCGTTTGACCAAAAAGTCAAAGATAGGAAAAAAAAAAGTAAACTTTTGTCTAAGAGAAACAACAACGAATAATCAAGACATATTCTCATCCCTTGAAGCTTTGGGGAGAACTTGGAGTCACACAAATATCCACTAGGCCTCTTGAATCACGAAAACTAGCTAAGTTCGCTCGTTTGACGGTAATGTACAGGTTAGACTAAAAGGAAGTAGACTTTCGTCTAAGATAAACAACAACGAATAACTAAGCCATATTCTCATCCCTTGAAGCTTTAGGGAGAGTTTACGGTCACACAAACATCCTATAGGTCTCTCGAAACACAAAAACTCGCTAAGTTTGTCTGTTTGACCAAAAAGTCAATGTTAGACCAAAAGTAACCAAATTTTCATCTAAGATAAACAACAACGAATGACCAAGACATATTCTTATCCCTTGAAGCTTTCAGGAGAGCTTGGGGTCACACAAACATCCTCTTGGTCTCTCGAATCACAAAAACTCGTTAAGATTGTCTGTTTGACCAAAAAGTCAATGCTAGACTAAATGGAACCAAACTTTCATATAAGAGAAATAACAGTGAATGACCAAGACATATTCTCATTCCTTGAAGCGTTGGGGAGAGCTTGGGGTCATACAAACGACCTTTAAGCCTCTTAAATCACGAAAACTAGTTAGGTTTATCTATTTGACCACAAAGTCAAAGATAGACTAAAAGGAGGCAAACTTTTGTCTTAGAGAAACAACAACGAATAATCAAGACATATTCTCTTCCCTTGAAGTTTTGGGAAGAGCTTGGGGTCATACATATATCCTCTAGGCCTCTGGAATGACAAAAACTTGCTAAGTTCATCCGTTTCACCATAAAGTCAAGTTAGATTAAAAGGAAGCAAGCTTACGACTAAGATAAATAACAACGAATAACCAAGACATATTCTCATCTCTTGAAGCTTTGGGGAGAGCTTAGGATCACACACAAACATCCTCTAGGCCTCTCGAGCCATGAAAACCTGCTAAGTTTGTCTGTTTGACCAAAAAGTCCACACTTGGCCAAAATGAACTAAACTTTTGTCTAAGAGAAACAACAACGAATAATCAAGAGATATTCTCATCCCTTGAAGCTTTGGGGAGAGCTTGGGGTCACAAAAATATCCTTTAGGCCTCTCAAATCGCTAAAACTTGCAAAGTTTATCAGTTTGACCATAAAGTCCAAGTTAGACTAAAAGGTAGCTGACTTTCGTCTAAGATAAACAACAACGAATAACTAAAACATATTCTTATCCCTTGAAGCTTTGGGGAGAGCTTGGGGTCACACAAACATTCTCTAGGTCTCTCGAATCACAAAAAACTCACTAAGTTTATCTGTTAGACAAAAAAGTCAATGCTAGACCAAAAGGAACCAAACTTTTATGTAAGCGAAAACAACAACGAATAACCAAGACATATTCTCATCCCTTGAAGCTTTGGGGTGATCTAGAGGTCACACAAACATCCTCTAGGCCTCTCGAATCATGAAAACTTCGTAAGTTCGTCTGTTTGACCATAAAGTCAAAGTTAGATCAAAAGGAAGCAAACTTTCATCTAAGATAAACAACAACGAATAAACCAAGACATATTCTCATCCCTTGAAGCTTTGGGAGAACTTGGGGTCACACAAACAATCCCTTAGGTCTTTTGAATCACAAAAACTCGTTAAGTTTGTCTGTTTGACCAAAAAGTCCATGCTAGACCAAAAGCAACCAAACTTTCATTTATGACAAACAACAACGAATAACCAAGACATATTCTCATCCCTTGAAGCCTCTTGAGTCACGGAAACTTGCTAAGTTTATCTGTTTGACCATAAAGTCAAAGTTAGACTAAAAGGATGCAAACTTTCGTGTAAGATAAATGACAACCAATAACCAAAATATATTCTCATCCTTTGAAGCTTTGGGGAGAGCTTGGGGTCACTCAAACATCCTCTAGGCCTCCCGAATCATGAAAACTTGCTAGGTTTGTCCGTTTGACCAAAAAGTCAATGCTAGGTCAAAAGGAATCAAACTTTCATCTAAGAGAAAGAACAACGGATAAGCAAGACATATTCTCAGCCCTTGAAGCTTTGGACAAATCATCGGATCACACAAACAATCTGTAAGGCTCTTGAATCACGAAAACTTACTAAGTTCGACCGTTTGAACATAAAGTCAAAATTAGACTAAAAGGATGTAAACTTTCGTCTAAGATAAACAACAACGAATAACTAAACATATTCTCATCCCTTGAAACATAGGAAAGAGTTTGGGATCACACAAAAATCCTCTGGTCCTCTCGAATCACGAAAACTTGCTAGGTTATTCCATTTGACCTAAAAGTTGATAAAAGACAAAAAAGATGGAAACTTTCGTCTAAGAGAAACAACAACGAATAACCAAGACATATTATCATCCCTTGAAGCTTTGGTGAGACCTTGGGGTCACACAAACATCCTCTGGGCCTCTCGAGTCATGAAAACATAGTAAGTTTTTTCGTTTGACCAAAAAGTCAAAGATAGACTAAAAGGTACAAAACTTTCGTCTAAGAGAACAATAACGAATAACCAAGACATATTCTCATCCCTTCAAGCTTTTGGGAGTGCTTGGGGTCGCACAAACATCCTCTTGGTCTCTTGAATCCGAAAAACTGGCTATGTTTGTTCGTTTGACCAAAAAGTCATTAATAGAGCAAAAGGAACTAAGCTTTCATCTAAGAGAAACAACAACAAAAAACAAAAACATATTGTCATCTTTTCAAGCTTTGGGGAGACCTTGGGGTCCCACAAATATCCGCTAGGCCTCTTGTATCACAAAAACTTTCTAAGTTCATACGTTTGACCATAAAATCAAAGTACTATATGTGTCCGTTTGACCAAAAAGTCATTGATAGACCAAAAGGATGCAAACTTTCGTCTAAGAGAAACAACAACAAATACCCAAGACATATTGTCATCCCTTGAAGCTATGGGGAGAGCTTGGGCTCACACAAACATCCTCTAGGCCTTTCGAATCACGGAAACTTGGTAGGTTTGTCCATTTGACCAAAAAGTCAAAGATAGACAAAAAGGATTGAAACTTTCGTCTAAGAGAAACAACAACAAATAACCAAGACATATTCTCATCCCTTGAAGCTTTGGAGAGAGCTTGGAGTCACACAAACATCTTGTTGGCCTCTCAAATCATGAAAACTAGTTGAGTTTGTCTGTTTGACTAAAAAGTCAAAGATAGACTGAAAGGAACCAAACTTTTGTTTAAGATAAATAACAACAAATAACCAAAACATATTCTCGTCCCTTGAAGCTTTGGGAAGAGATTGAGGTCATACAAATATCCTCTAGGCCCCTTGAATCACAAAACATGCTAAGCTCGTCCGTTCGACCAAAAAGTCAATGATAGACCAAACAGAAGTAAACTTTCGTCTAAGAGAAACAATAACGAATAGCCAAGATATATTCTCATCACTTGAAGCTTTGGGGAGAGCTTGGGGGTGTAGAAACATCCTCTAGGCCTCTTGAATCACGAAAACTTGCTAAGTTCGTTCGTTTCACCATAGTCAAAGTTAGACTAAAAGGAAGCAAACTTTCGTCCAAGACAAACTACAACGAATATCCAAAACATATTCTCATCCCTTGAAGCTTTGGGGAGAGCCTGGGATCACACAAACATCCTCTAGACCTCTCGAATCACGAAAACCTGCTAAGTTCATCCGTTTCACCATAAAATCAAAGTTTGACTAAAAGGAAGCAAACTTTCGTCAAAGATAAAGAACAACGAATAACCAAAACCTATTATCATCCCTTGAAGCTTTGGAGAGAGCTTAGGGTCACACAAACTTCCTCTAGGCATATTGATTCACAAAGACTAGTTAGGTTTGTCAGTTTGATCATAAAGTCAAAGATAGACTAAAAGGAAGCAAACTTTTATCTAAGAGAAACAATTACGAATAAGCATGACATATTCTCATTCCTTGAAGCTTTGCGCAGAGGTTGGGTCACACAAACATCCTCTTGGCCTGTCGAATCTCAAAAATTTGCTAAGTTCGTCTGCTTGACCATAAAGGCAAAGTTAGACAAAAGGAAAGCAAACTTTCGTCCAAGATAAATAACAACGAATAACCAATACATATTCTCATCCCTTAAAGCTTTGGGGAGAGCTTGGAGTTATATAAACATCCTCTAGGCCTCTCGAATAAAAAAAACGTGCTAAGTTTGTCTGTTTGACAAAAAAGCTAAAGATAAAGCAAAAGGAAGTGAACTTTTGTTTCATCTAGGTTTGTCCTCCCAAATCATGAAAACTCACTAGGTTTGTCCGTTTGACCAAAAAGTCAATGATAGACCAAAAGGAAGCAAAGTTTCGTTTAAGAGAATTAACAATGAATAACCGAGACATATTCTCATCCCTTGAAGCTTTGGGGAGAGCTTGGGGTCATACAAACATCCTGTTGGTCTCTCGAATCCCACAAACTCACTAAGTTTGCCCATTTCACCCAAAAGTAAATGATATGCCAGAAGGAAGCAAACTTTCGTCTAAGAGAAACAACAACGAATAACCAAGACATATTCTCATCCCTTGAAGCTTTAGGGAGAGTATGGGGTCAGACAAACATCCTCCAGGCGTCTTGAATCATGAAAACTCGCTAAGTTTGTCTGTTTGACCAAAAAGTCAATGATAGACTAAAAGGAAGCAAACTTTTGTCTACGAGAAACAACAACGAACAACCAAGACATATTTCTTATCCCTTGAAGCGTTGGGGAGAACTTGGGTTGACATAAACATCCTATTGGCCTCTTGAATCACGAAAACTTGGTAAGTTCATCCGTTTGACCATAAAGTGAAAGTTCGACTAAAAGGAATCAAACTTTCGTCTATGATAAATAACAATGAAGAGCCAAAACATATTCTTATCACATGAAGCTTTGGGGAGAGCTTGGGGTCATATAAACATCCTTTAAGTTTATCCGTTTGACCAAAAAGTCAAAAATAGACAAAAAGCATTGGACACTTACGTCTAAGAGAAACAACAACAAATAACCAAGACATATTCTTATCCCTTAAAGATTGGGGAGAGCTTGGGGCCATACAAACATCCGCAAGGTCTCTCGAATCACAAAAACATGATTTGTTTGTAAGTTTGACCAAAAAGACAAAGATAGACAAGAAGTATGGAAACTTTCTTCTAAGAGAAACAACAATGAATAACCAGGACATATTCTCATCCTTCAAGCTTTTGGGAGAGTATAAGGGACATACAAACATCCTCTAGGTCACTCGACTAACAAAAACTGACTAAGTTTGTCTGTTTGACTAAAAAGTCAAAGATAGACGAAAAGGAAGTAAACTTTCGTCTAAGAGAAACAACAAAGAATAACTAAGACATATTCTCATTTCTTAAAGCTTTGGGGAGATCTTGGGGTCGCACAAACATCCTTTAATCCTATCGTTTCACGAAAACTTGCTAAGTTCATCTGTTTGACCATAAAGTCAAAGTTAAACTAAAAGGAAGCAAACATTCGTCTAAGATAAACAACAATGAATAACTAAGACATATTCTCATCCCTTGAAGTTTTTGGGAGCTTGGGGGCAGACAAACATCCTCTAGGCCTCTCGAATCATAAAAACTTGCTAAGTTTGTCCGTTTGACCATGAAGTCAAAGTTAGATTAAAATGAAGTAAACTTTTGTCTAAGAAAAACAACAACAAATAACCAAAACATATTCTTATCTCTTGAAGCTTTGGGGAGAGCTTGGGGTCACATAAATATTCTCTAGGCCTCTCGAGACACGAAAACTTGCTATATTCGTCCATTTGACCATAAAGTCAAAGCTAGACTAAAAGGAAGCAAACTTTCGTCTAAGATAGACAACAACAAATAACCAAGACATATTCTTATCCCTTAAAGATTTGGGGAGAGCTTGGGGCCATACAAACATCCACAAGGTCTCTCGAATCACGAAAACATGATTTGTTTGTAAGTTTGACCAAAAAGTCAAAGATAGACAAGAAGTATGGAAACTTTCTTCTAAGAGAAACAACAATGAATCACCAGGACATATTCTCATCCCTTCAAGCTTTTGGGAGAGTATGGGGATACACAAACATCCTCTAGGTCTCTCGAATCACAAAAATTGGCTAAGTTTGTCCGTTTGACCAAAAAGTCAAAGATAGACGAAAAGGAAGCAAACTTTCATCTAAGAGAAACAACAAAGAATAACCAAGACATATTCTCATATTCCTTGAAGCTTCGGGGAAAGCTTGGGGTCACACAAACATCTGCTAGGCCTCTCGAATCACACAAACTCGCTAAGTTTGTCCATTTGACCCAAAAGTCAATGATATGCTAAAAGGAAGCAAACTTTCATCTAAGAGAAACAACAACAAATAACTAAGACATATTCTCATCCTTTGAAACTTTGGGGAGAGCTTGGGGTCACACAAATATCATCTAGGCCTCCCGAATCACGAAAACTAGTTAGGTTTATCCGTTTGATCAAAAAGTCAAACATAACCCAAAAGGAAGCAAACTTTTGTCCAAGAGAAACAACAACGAATAACCAAAACATATTCCTATCCCTTGAAGCTTTGGAGAGAGCTTGGCGTCACACAAAACATTCTTTACACCTCTCGAATCACGAAAACCCGGTAGGTTTGCCTGTTTGAACAAAAAGTCAATGCTAGACCAAAAGGAACCAAAGTTTCATTTAAGAGAAACAACAACGAATAACCAAGATATATTCTTGTCCCTTGAAGCTTTGAGGAGAGCTTGGTATCACACAAACATACTCTAGGCCTCTCGAATCACCAAAACTAACTAGATTTGTCCGTTTGATCAAAAAGTCAAACATAGACAAAAAGGATGGAAACTTTCGTCCAAGAGAAAATAACAACGAATAACCAAGACATATTCTCATCCCTTGAAGCTTTGGGGAGAGCTTGGGGACACACAAACATTCTTTAGGCCTTTCGAATCCTGACATCTTGCTAAGTTTGTCTGTTTGACCAAAAAAGTCAAAGATAGACTAAAAGGAACCAAGCTTCTGCCTAAGAGAAATAACAATGAATAACCAACACATATTCTCATCCCTTCAAGCTTTGGGGAGAGCTTGGGGTCACACAAACATCTTGTAGGTCTCCTGATTCACAAAAACTTGCTAAGTTTGTCCGTTTGACTAAAAAGTCAATGATAGACCAAAAAGAAGCAAACTTTCATCTAAGAGAAACAACAACGAATAAACAAGACATATTTTCAACCCTTGAAGCTTTAGGGCGCGAGCTTAGGTTCACAAAACACCATCTAGGCATCTAGAATCATGAAAACAAGTTAGGTTTTTCTGTTTGACCAAAAAGTCAAAGATAGACAAAAAGGAAGCAAACTTTTGTCTAAGAGGAACAACAACAAATAACCAAGATATTTTCTCATACCTTAAAGCTTTGACGAGAGCTTAGGGTCAGACAAACATCCTTTAGGTCCCTCGAATTATGAAAACATGCTAAGTTCCTCTGTTTTACCATAAAGTCAAAGTTAGACTAAAAGGAAGCAAACTTTCGTCTAAGATAAACAACAACGAATAACCAAGATATATTCTCATCCCTTGAAGCTTTGGAGAGAGCCTGGGGTCCCACAAACATACGCTAGGCCTCTCGAATCACGAAAACTTGCTAAGTTCATCCGTTTGACAAAAAAGTCAAAAGTTAGATAAAAAGGAAGCAAATTTTTCGTCTAAGATAAACAACAAATGAATAGCTAAAACTTATTCACACAAAGATCCTCTAGGCCTCTCGAATAACAAAAACGAGCTAAGTTTGTCCATTTGATCAAAAAGTTAATGATAGATCAAAAGGAAGCAAACCTTCATCTAAGAGAAAAAAATAACGAATAACTAAGACATATTCTCAGAACAAGCTTTGGGAAGCGCTTGGGGTCACACAAACATCATCTAAGCCTCTCAAATCTTGAAAAACTTGCTGAGTTTGTCCGTTTGACTAATAAGTTAAAGATAGACTAAAAGAAACTAAACTTTTGTCTAAGAGAGTCAACAACGAATAACGAAGACATTTTCTCTTCCCTTGAAGCTTTGGCGAGAGCTTGGGATCACACAAACATCCTGTATACCTCTCGAATCGCAAAAGCTTACTTAGTTCGTCCGTTTGACCATAAAGTCAATGTTTAGCTAAAAGGAACCAAACTTTCATCTTAGAAAAATAACAACGAATAACCAAGACATATTCTCATCCCTTCAAGCTTTGGGGAGCGCTTGGGGTCACACAAACATCCACTAGGCCTTTTAAATCATGAAAACTCGCTAGGTTTGTTTGGTTAGCCAAAAAGTCAACGACAGATAAAAAGGATGGAAACTTTTGTCTAAGGGAAACAACAACGAATAACCAAGGAATTTTCCCTTCTCTTGAAGCTTTGGGGAGAGCTTGGGGTCACACAAACATCCTCTAGGCCTATCAAATCATGAAAACTTGCTAAGTTTGTCCATTTGACCAGAAAGTCACAGTTAGAGTAAAAGAAAGCAAACTTTCGTCTAAGATAAACAACAACGAATAACCAAAACATATTCTTATCCTTTGAAGCTTTGGGGAGCGCTTAGGGTCACACAAACATCCATTAGGCCTCTTGAATCACAAAAACTTGCCATGTTTGTCTGTTTGACCAAAAAGTCAAAGATAGACTAAAAGGAGCTAAACTTTTATCTAAGAGAAACAACAACAAATAAACATGACATATTCTCATCCCTTCAAGCTTTGGGGAGCATTAAGAGTCACACAAACATTCTCTAAGCCTCTCGATTCACGAAAATTGTTTAAGTTTGTTTGTTTGACCAAAAAGATAATGATAGACAAAAAAGATGGAAACTTTCTTCTAAGAGAAATAACAACGAATAACTAAGACATTTTTTCTACCCTGGAAGATTTGGGGAGAGCTTAGGGTCACACAAGCATCCTCTAGGCCTCTTGAATCACAAAAACTTGCTAAATTCATCCGTTTGACCATAAAGTCAATGTTTGGCTAAAAGGAAGCAAACTTTCATCTAAGATAAATAACAACGAATAACCAAGACATATTCTCATCCCTTCAAGCCTTGGGGAGCGCTTGAGGTCACACAGACATCCTCTAGGCCTATCGAATAATGAAAACAAGCTAGGTTTGTCTGGTTGACCAAAAAGACAAAGATAAACAAAAAGGATGGAAACTTTTGTCTAAGAGAAATAACAACGAATAATCAAGACAGATTCTCATCTCTTGAAGCTTTGGGAGAGCTTGGGGTCATGTAAACATCCTTTAGGGCCCTCGAATCACGAAAACTTGCTAAGTTTATCTATTTGACTAAAAAGTCAAAGTTAGACTAAGAGGAACAAAACTTTCATCTAAGTGAAACAACAACAAATAACGAAGACATATTCTCACTCCTTCAAGCATTAGGGAGCGCTTGGTCTCTCGAAAAATGAAAACTTGCTAAGTTTGTCTGTTTGACCATAAAGTCACAGTTAGACTAAAAGGAAGCAAACTTTCTTCCAAGATAAACAACAATGAATAACCAAAACACATTCTCAGCCCTTGAAGCTTTAGGGAGAGCTTGGGGTCACACAAACATTCTCTAAGGCTATCGTATCACGAAAACTAGCTAGGTTTGCCCGTTTGACCAAAAAGTCAATGCTAGACTAAAAGGAACCCAACTTTTGTCTATGAGAAACAACAACGACTAACCAAAATATATTCTTGTCCCTTGAAGCTTTTGTGAGAGCTTAGTATCATACAAACATTCTCTAGGCCTCACGAATCACGAAAACTCGTTAGGTTTATCCGTTTGACCAAAAAGTCAAAGATAGACAAAAAAGATGGAAACTTTTGTCTTCGAGAAACAACGAATAACCAAGACATATTCTCATCCCTTGAAGCTTTGGGGAGAGCTTGGAGTCCCATAAACATCCTCTAGGGCTCTCAAATCATAAAAGCTCGCTAGGTTTGTCTGTTTCGCCAAAAAGTCAAAGATAGACTCAAAGGAACCATACTTTCGTCTATGAGAAACAACAACGAACAACCAAAACATATTCTCATCTCTTCAAGCTTTGGGGAGCACTTATGGTCACACAAACGTCCTTTATTCCTCTCGAATCACGAAAACTAGCTAAGTTAGTCTGTTTGACCAAAAAGTCAATGGTAAACAAAAAGGATGGAAACTTTCATCTAAGAGAAATAACAACAAATAACCAAGACATACTCTCATCCGTTAAAGCTTTGGGGAACCCTTGAGGTCTTACAAAGATCCTCTTGGCCTCTCGAATCAGAAAAATTGGCTAAGCTTGCCCCCGTTTGATCGAAAAGTCAATGTTACACCAAAAGGAAGCAGACTTTCGTCAAAGAGAAATAACAACGAATAACTAAGACATATTCTCATCCTTTGAAGCTTTGGGGAGAGCTTGGGGTCACACAAAATCCTCTAGGTACCTCGAATCACGAAAACTTGCTACGTTCATTCATTTGGCCATAAAGTCAAGGTTAGACTAAAAGGAAGCAAACTGTCGTCTAAGAAAAACAACAACAAATAGCCAAGATATATTCTTATCCCTTGAAGCTTTGGAGCAATGTTTGGGTCACATAACAACATCTAGGCCTCTCAAATCACAAAAACTTGTTAAGTTTATCCGTTTGGCTAAAAAGTCAAAGATAGACAAAAAATATGGAAACTTTCGTCTAAGAGAAACAATAACGAATAAACAAGACATATTCTCCTCCCTTGAAGCTTTGGAAAGAGCTTGGGGTCACACAAACATTCTCTAGGCCTCTCGAATCACAAAAACATGCTAAATTTGTCCGTTTGACCAAAAAGTCAAAGACAGATTAAAAGGAACCAAACTTTCGCCTAAGGGAAACAATAATGAATAACCAAGACATATTCTCATCCCTTCAAGATTTGGGGAGCATTTGGGGTCTCACAAACATCATCTAGGTCTCTCAAATCGTAAAAACTGGCTAAGTTTATCCATTTGACCAAAAAGTCAATGATAGACCAAAAGGAATTAAATGTTTGTCTAAGAGAAACAACATAGAATAACCACGACATATTCTCATCCCTTGAATCTTTGGGGAGAGCTTGGGGTCACACAAAAATCCTCTTGGCTTCTCGAATCACGAAAACTTGCTAAGTTCGACTGTTTGACCATAAGGTCATAGTTAGAACAAAAGGAAGCAAACTTTCATCCAAGATAAATGTTTGTCTAAGAGAAACAATATAGAATAACCACGACATATTCTCAACCCTTGAAGCTTTGGGGAAAGCTTGGTTCACACAAACATTCTCTAAGGCTCTCGAATCACGAAAACTCACTAGGTTTGTCTGTTTAACCAGAAAGTCAATGCTAGACTAAAAGGAAACAAACTTTCATCTAAAAGAAACAACAACGGATAACCAGAATATATTCTAATCCCTCGAAGCTTTAGGGAATGCTTGGGATCACACAAACATCCTCTAGGCATCTGGAATCAAGAAAACTTGCTAAGTTCGTCCGTTTGACCATAAAGTCAAAGTTAGACTAAAAGGAAGCAAACATTCGTCTAAGATGAAAGAACAACGAATAACCAAAACATATTCTCATCCCTTGAAGCTTAGGAGAGACCTTGGGGTGACACAAACATCCTCTAGGCCTCTTGAATCATGAAAACATGATAAGTTTGTCTGTTTGACCAAAAAGTCAAAGATAGACTAAAAGGGACCAAACTTTCATCTAAGAGAAATAACAACGAATAACCAAGACATATTCTCATCCCTTCAAGCTTTGGGGAGCACTTAGATCTCACAAACATCCTGTAGGCCTCTCGAATCACGAAAACTGGCTATGTTTGTTTGTTTGACCAAAAAGTCAATGATAGACAAAAAGGATGGAAACATTCGTCTAAGAGAAACAACAACAAAAAACCAAAACATATTCTCATTCCATGAAGTTTTGGGGTGAGCTTGGGGTCACACAAACATCCTTTAGGCCTATCAAATCACGACAACTTGCTAGGTTTGTCCGTTTGAATAAAAAGACAATGCTAGACCAAAAGGAACCAAACTTTATCTAAGAGAAATAACAACGAATAATTAAGATATATTCTCATCCCTTCAAGCTTTAGGGAGTGCTTGGGGTGGCGCAAATATCCTCTAGGCCTCTCGAATCTCGAAGACTCGCTAGGTTTGCCTAGTTGACCAAAAAGTTTAAGATAGACAAAATGAATGGAAACTTTTGCCTAAGAGAAACAATAACGAACAACAAAGACATATTCGCACCCTTTGAATCTTTGGGGAGAGCTCGGGGTCACACAAACATTCTCTAGGCCTTTCGAATCATGAAAACTCGCTAAGTTTACCTGTTTGACTAAAAAGTCAAAGATAGACCAAAAGGAACCAAACTTTCATCAAAGAGAAACACAACGATTAACCAAGACATATTCTCATCTCTTGATACTTTGGGGAGAGCTTGGGGTCACAAAAAAATCGTCTAGGCCTCTCAAATCATGAAATGTCGCTAGGTTCGTCCATTTAACCAAAAAGTCAAAGATAAACCAAATGGAAGCAAACTTTCATCTATAAGAGACAACAACGAATAATCAAGGCATATTGTCATCCTTTGAAACTTTAGGAAGAGCTTAGGGTCACACAAACATCCTCTAGGCCACTCAAAGCACGAAAACTGACGAAGTTTGTCTCTTTGACCATAAAGTCAAAGGCAAACAATTTCATCGAAGAGAAACAACAACAAATAATTAAGACATATTCTCATCCCTTGAAGATTTGGGGAGAGCTTAGGGTCACACAAACATCCTCTAGGCCATTCAAATCACACAAATATGCTAAGTTAGTCCGTTTGACCAAAAAGTCAAAGATGGACTAGAAGTAACCAAGTTTTCATGTAAGAGAAGCAACAACGAATAACCAAGACATGTTGTCATCCCTTAAAGCTTTGGGGAGAGTTTGGGGTCTCACAAATATCCTCTAGGCCTCTCGAATCATGATTACTTGCTATGTTTGTCCATTAGACCAAAAAGTCAAAGATAGACTAAAAAGAACCAAACTTTTGTTTAAGAGAAACAACAACGAATAATCATGACATATTCTCATCCCTTGAAAGCTTTGGGGAGAGTTTGGAGTCACACACACATCCTCTACGCATCTCAAATCTTGAAAACCTGCTAAGTTTATCCGTTTGACAAAAAGGTCAATGATAGGACAAAAGGAACCAAACTTTCATTTAAGAGAAAAACAACTATAAACCAAGACGTATTCTCATTCCTTTAAGCTTTGGGGAGAGCTTGGGGTCACACAAACATCCTATAGGCCTTTCGAATCATAAAAACTCACTACATTTGTCCATGAAATTTGGAGTCACATGAACATCCTTGAGGCATCTCAAATCACGAAAAGTAGCTACAATTGTCTGTTTGGCCAAAAAGTTAGAGATAGGCCAAAAGGAACTAAACTTTCATCCAAGAGAAATAATAATAAATAACCATGACATATTCTCATCCCTTGAAAGCTTTGGGGAGAGCTTGGGGTCACACAAACATACTCTACATGTCTCAAATCCCGAAAACTTGCTAGGTTTATCTGTTTAGACAAAAAGTCAATGATAGGACAAAAGGAACCAAACTTTTGTCTAGGTGAAAAATAACGATTAACCAAGACATATTCTCATCCCTTGAAGCTGTAGGGAGAGCTTGGGGTCACACAAACATCCTATAGGCCTCTCAAATTACAAAAACTTGCTAAATTTGTCCGTTTGACTAAAAAGTCAAAAATAGGAATAAAAGAACCAAACTTTAGCCTAAGAGAAACAACAACGAATACCAAGCCATATTCACATCCCTTGAAGCTTTGGGGAGAGTTTGGGGTCACTCAAACATCCTTTAGGCCTCTCAAATCACAAAAATTTGCTAAGTTTGTCTGTTTGACTAAAAAGTCAAAGATATACCAAAAGGAACTAAACTTTCTTCTAAGAGAAACAACAACGAATAACCAAGACATATTGTCATCCCTTGAAGCTTTGGGGTAAGCTTGGAGTCACACATATATCCTCTAGGCCTCTTGAATCACGAAAAATGCTATGTTTGTCCGTTTGACCAAAATGTCAAAGATAGACCATAAAGAACCAAACCTTCGTCTAAGAGAAACAACAACGAATATCCAAGACATATTGTCATCCTTTGAGGCTTTGCGAAGAGCTTGGAACTACACAAACATCCCCTAGGCCTCTCGAATCTCATCCCTTGAAGCTTTGGGGAGGGCTTGGGGTCACACAAATATCCTCTAGGGCTCTTGAATCACAAAAACTCGCTAAGTTTGTCCGTTTGACCAAAAATACAAAGATAAGACAAAAGGAACCAAACTTTTGTCTAAGAGAAACAACTACGAATCACCAAGACATTTTGTCACCTCTTGAAGCTTTAGGGAGGGCTTGAGGTGACACAAAGATCCTCTAGCCTCTTGAATCTTGAAAACATGATAAGTTTGTCTGTTGGACTAAAAAGTGTAAGATAGACCAAAAGGAACCAAACTTTCGTCTAAGAGAAATAACAACGAATAACCAAAACATATTGTCATCCCTTGATACTTAGGGGAGAGCTTGGAGTCACAAAAACATCCTCTAGGCCTCTCGAATCACAAAAACTTGCTAAGTTTATCCGTTTGATCAAAAAGTCAAAGATAGACCAAAAGGAACCAAACTTTCGTCTAAGAGGAATAACAACGAATAAACAAGACATATTGTCATCCCTTGAAGCTTTGGGGAGAGCTTGGGGTCACACAAACATCCTCTAGGCCACTCGAATTACAAAAACCCATTAAGTTTGTCTGTTTGGCCAAAAAGTCAAAGATAAGCCAAATGAACCAAACTTTCGTCAAAGAGAAACAACTACGAATCACCAAGACATATTGCCATCCCTCAAAGTTTTGGGGAGAGCTTTGGGTTACACAATCATCTATAGGCCTCTTGAATTACAAAAACTTGCTAAGTTTGTCTGTTTGACCAAAAAGACAAAGATAGGACAAAATGAACCAAACTTTAGTCTAACAGAAACAACTACGAATCACCAATACATATTGTCGTCCCTTGAAGCTTTGGGGAGAGCGTAAGGTGAGACAAATATCCTCCAGGCCTCTCAAATCACTAAAACTTGCTAAGTTTGTCTGTTTAACTAAAAAGTCATAGCTAGACTAAAAGGAACCAAACTTTCATCTAAAAGAAACAACAACGAATAACGAAAACATATTGTCATCCCTTGAAGCTTTGGGGAGAGTTGGGGATCACACAAACATCCTCTAGGCATCTCAAATCACGATAACTTGCTAAGTTTGTCCGTTTCACCAAAAAGTCAAAGATAGACCAAAAGAAAGGAAATTTTCATCTTAGAAAAACAAAAATGAAGAAACAAAACATATTGTCATCCCTTGATGCTTTGGGAGAGCATGAAGTCAGACAAACACCCTCTATGCCTCTAGAATCACAAAAACTCACTAAGTTTGTCCATTTCACCAAAAAACCAAAGATAGACCAAAAGGAACTAAACTTTCGTCTAAGAGGAACAACAACGAATAACCATGACATATTCTCATCCCTTAAAAGCTTTGGGGATAGCTAGGGGTCACACAAACATCCTCTTGGCCTCTTGAATCACGAAAACTTCCTAAGTTTGTCCGTTTGTCTAATAAGTTAAAGAGATACCAAAATGAACCAAACTTCCACCTAAGAGAAACAACAATTAACAACTAAGACATACTCACAACCTTTGTAACTTTGGGGAGAACTTAAGGCCACACAAACATCCTCTAGGCCTGTCAAATAATGAAAATTAGCTATATTGGTCCGTTTGACCAAAAAATCAAAGATAGACTAAAACTTTTTGGTCAAACAGACAAACCTAGAGAATTTTTGTGATTCGA
The DNA here is from genome assembly GCA_019955255.1 of Castanospermum australe. NCBI lineage: Eukaryota > Viridiplantae > Streptophyta > Magnoliopsida > Fabales > Fabaceae > Castanospermum > Castanospermum australe. Next base: position 88,491 of record NSJW01000408.1, on the reverse strand, counting down.
GGGGTGTAGAGGATGTTTGAGTGAGCCCATTCTCTCCCCAAAGCTTCAAGGGATGAGAATAAGCCTTAGTAATTTGTTGTTGTTTCCCTTAGATGAAAGTTTGGTACCTTTTGGTCTATCTTCGACTTTTTAGTCAAACAGATAAACTTAGCAAGATTTTGTGATTCGAGGAGCCTAGAGGATGTTTTTGTGACCCCAAGCTCTGCCCAAAGCTTCAAGGGATGAGAATATGTCTTAGTTATTCGTTGATGTTTTTCTAAGATGAAAATTTCTTTTCTTTTGGTGTATCTTTGATTTTCAGTCAAATAGTCAAGTGTAGCTACTTTTTGTCATTCGAGAGGCTTAGAGGATGTTTGTGTGACCCCATGCCGTCCCTAAAGCTTTAAAGGATGAGAATATGTCTTAGTAATTCATTGTTATTTCTCTTAGACTAAAGTATGGTTGTTTTTGTCCTGTCATTGACTTTTTGGTGAATAGGACAAACTTAGCAAGTTTTTGTGATTCGAGAGGCCTATAGGATGTTTGTGTAAACCCAAGCTCTCCCCAATGCTTCAAGGGATAAGAATATGTCTTGATTATTCATTGTTATTTCTCTTAGACGAAAGTTTGCTTCCTTTTGGTCTATCTTTTACTTTATGGTCAAAGGATGAACTTAGCAAATTTCCATGATTCGAGAGGCCTAGAGGATGTTTGTGTGACCCCAAGCTCCACCTAAAGCTTCAAGGGATGACAATATGTCTTGGTTATTCATTGTTGTTTCTCTTTGACGAAAGTTTAGTTCTTTTTGGTCTATCTTTAACTTTTTAGTCAAACAGACAAACTTAACGAGTTTTCGTGATTCAAGGACCTAGAGCATGTTTGTGTGCTCCCAAGTCCTCCCAAATCTTCAAGGGATAAGAATATGTCTTAGCTATTCGTTGTTGTTTGTCTTAGACAAAAGTTTAGTTCCTTTTGGTCTATCTTTGACTTTTTGGTCAAAGGATGAACTTAGCAAGTTTTTTTGATTCGAGGGGCCTAAAGGTTGTTTTTGTGGCCCAAGCTCTCCCAAAAGCTTCAAGAGATGATAATATGTCTTGGTTATTCATTGTTGTTTCTCTTTGATGAAAGTTTGGTTCCTTTTGGTCTATCTTTGACTTTTTAGTCAAATGAACTAACTTAGTGAGTTTTGGTAATTCGAGTGGCCTAGAAGATGTTTGTGTGATTCCAAGGTTTCCTCAAGGCTTTAAGGGATGAGAATATGTCTTGGCTATTCGTTGTTGTTTCTCTTAGACGAAAGTTTGGTTCCTTGGTCTATCTTTGACTTTTTAGTCAAATAGACGAACTTAGTGAATTTTGGTGATTCGAGGGGCCTAGAGGATGTTTGTGTGACCCCAAGCTCTCTCCAAAGCTTCAAGGGATGAGAATATGTCTTGGTTATTTGTTGTTGTTTCTCTTAGATGAAAGTTTGGTTCCTTTTAGTTTACCTTTGACTTTTTGTCAAATAGACAAATGTAGCTACTTTTGGTCATTTGATAGGCCTAGAGGATGTTTGTATAACCCGAAACCCTTCCCAAAGCTTCACGGGATGAGAATATGTCTTGGTTATTCGTTGTTGTTTATCTTGGACTAAAGTATGGTTGCTTTTGTCCTATCATTAACTTTTTGGTCAATCAGACAAACTTAGCAAGTTTTTGTGATTCGAGAGGCCTATAGGATGTTTGTGTGGCCCCAAGCTCTCCCCAATGCTTCAAGGGATGAGAACGTGTCTTGGTTATTCGTTGTTATTTCTCTTTGATGAAAGTTTGGTTCTTTTTGCTCTATCTTTTACTTTTTAGTCCAACGGACAAACTTAGCAAGTTTTCATTATTTGAGAGGCCTAGAGCATTTTTGTGTGATCCCAAGCTCTGCCCAAAGCTTCAAGGGATGAGAATATTTCTTGGTTATTCGTTGTTGTTTCTCTTAGATGAAAGTTTAGTTTCTTTTAGTCTATCTTTGGCTTTTTGGTCAAACGGGCAAACTTTGCGAGTTTTTGTGATTTGAGAGGCCTAGAGGATGTTTGTTTGAACCCAACCTCTTTCTAATGCTTTAAGGGATGAGAATAAGTCTTGGTTATTCTTTGTTGTTTCTCTTAGATGAAAGTTTGGTTCTTTTTGACCTATCTTTGGTTTTTCAGTCAAATGGATAAACTTAGCAAGTTCTTGTGGTTCGAGTGGCTTAAGGGATGTTTGTGTGGCCCCAAGCTTTTCCCAAAGCTTCTAGGGATGAGAATGTGTCTTATTTATTCGTTGTTGTTTCTCTTAGACAAAAGTTTGCATCCTTCTAGATTATCTTTAACTTTTTGGTCAGATGGACAAACTTAGCAAGTTTTCGTGACTCAGGGGCCAAGAGGTTGTTTTTGTGACCCCAATCTCTCCCCAAAGCTTCAAGGGATGACATTATTTGTTGATTATTAGTTGTTGTTTCTCTTATATGAAAGTTCAGTTCCTTTCGGATAATCTTTGACATTTTGGACAAACGGACAAACTTAGCAAGGTTTTGTGATTCAAGTGGCGAAGAAGATGTTTGTGGTACCCTAAGCTTTCCCTAAAGCTTCAAGGAATGAGAATATGTCTTGCTTATTCGTTGTTGTCTCTTTTAGACGAAAGTTTGCTTCCTTTTAGTCTATCTTTATCATTTTAGTCACACAGACAAACTTAGTGAGTTTTGATAATTGAATTTTATCACACTTAATAGTTGCATTTGATTAATGATTTTTAGGGCTGTTTAGTGTGTACTTAATGGTTTTTGGTCTAAATTGAACTTTGTGGTTTTAATTGGATTTAATTCATTTTCGTGCTAATTTTCCAGATTTACATTGTTCCAATATTTTGATCATAACTTTTGTTCTATGTATCAGATTAACCTCATTCTTGTTTTGTTTTTTGCAGATAGCTCAAAGAGCTACAAATGGTATTAGAGGCTTGAAGGCCAAATTCAGACAAAAAGGTAGTCAAAATTGGAGCCAAAATCAGTCACGGAATTTTGGAGCTATGTTTAGTTAATTAGGCGTAACTTTGTAATTAGGAGCCCAAATTACATGGGACCAAAGCCATTAGTTATGTTTTAATTTGGGCCGGTTTTGGAGCCCCTGACCCAGTTTAGTTTTAGGTTTAAAACAGCAGATTAGGGAAAGACGGCAGCAGCTTTGACATTTGTGAAATTTTGGATCAAGAACACCTCTCTTCTTTTCTCTCTTCTGTTCATCTTGTTCTTTTTTTTCTTTCTTTTTTCATTTTCTGTTTGTACACAGCCATGGTAGGCTAACTTTCTGTTCAATCAACCCATGAGTTAAGGATTCTACTGCTAAATCCAGAGGATCCGTGCTCTCCATGAACTGAATCCGTTTCTCTCTTCCCCCTTTACTCGAATTGAGCAACACGATTGTGTACGTTGAATCTGAGTGGATGAGGTTTGTCCATGGTTTCTGTATTTTGATCATCCAGGGGAAGGGGATTAAATGTTAGATTTAATATTTAGGTTGATTAACCCAAGGGATTTAAAATCAAAACAGTGAACACTGTGCGATGGCATGAGTGAACGCGCCAAATGTTTCATCAAATGCTAGGTGATTGTCCAGTAGAGAGGGTTCCTATATGAATGCAGGGATTCCGATTTGTTTAGGGTCAACCACGAAATTCAGTAATTCTTTATCCAGTGACGGATGTCATTGAAACCTCAATTCTGGATTGGTTGATTGCTTTTAATTTGTTAATTTTATTTTATCTCTTGCCTTAATTTCAATCGTATTAAACCCCCCCCTGTTTATTGTTCTGTTTTCAATTGAGTGATTTAGTCCTATGTAAAAAATATTTGGGAGACAATTTAAGTTGTCCTATATTACAAATTTCTCTATAAGCTTGGTTAATTTGAGTGAGTGAGTTCGACAGTCCACGTCAAGTTTTCCAAATTTGAGAGGCCCAGAAGATATTTTTGTGACCCCAAGCTCTCTCCAAAGCTTCAAAGGATGAGAATTTGTTTTGGTTATTCGTTGTTGTTTATCTAAGACAAAAGTTTATATTCTTTTGGTCTATCTTTGACTTTTTGTTTAAACAGACAAACTTAGCAAATTATCCTGATTCGAGATGCCTAGAGGATGTTTATGTGACCCCAAGCTCTCCACAAAGCTTCAAGGGATGAGAAATATGTCTTGGTTATTCGTTGTTGTCTCTCTTAGATGAAAGTTTAGTTCCTTTTGGTCTATCTTTCACTTTTTGGTCAAACAGACAAACGTAGTGAATTTTCGTGATTCGATAGGCCAAGAGAATATTTTTCTAACCCAAACCTCTCCCCAAAGCTTTAAAAAAAAAAAATATGTCTTGGTTATTCGTTGTTATTTCTCTAAGATGGAAGCTTCTTTTCTTTTAGTCTATCTTTGACTTTTTGGTGAAACGGACAAACTTAGCAAGTTATCGTTATTCAAGATGCCCAGATTATGTTTGTATGACCGAAAGTCCTTCCCAAAGCTTTAAGGGATGAGAATACGTCTTGGTTATTCGTTGTTGTTTCTCTTAGACAAAAGTTTACTTCCCGTTAGTCTATCTTTTACTTTTTGCTCAAACGGACAATCTTAGCGAGTTTTCGTGATTCGAGGGGCCGAGAGAAGGTTTTTTGTGACCCCAAGCTCTCCCCCAAGCTTCAACGGATTAGAATATGTTTTGTTTATTCGTTGTTGCTTCTCTAAGATAAAAGTTTCCTTCCTTTTGGTCTACCTTTGACTTTTTAGTAAAACAGACAAACCTAACTAGTTTTCGGGATTCGAGAGGCCTCGAGGATGTTTGGGCAACCCCAAGCTCTCCCCAAAGCTTCAAGGGATCACAATATGACTTAGTTATTTGTTGTTGTTTCTCTTAGACGAAAGTTTAGTTCTTTTTGGTCCATCTTTGACTTTTTGGTCAAACAGACAAATTTAGCAAGCTTTTGTGAAAAGAGTGGCCTATAGGATGTTTGTGTGACCCCAAGCTTTCCCCAAAGTATCATGGGATGAGAATATGTCTTGGTTATTCGTTATTATTTCTCTTAGATGAAGATTTACTTCCTTTTAGTCTATCTTTCACTTTTTGGTCAAACGGAAAAACTTAGTGAGTTGTCATGAATCGAGGCACCTGGAGGATGTTTGTGTGACCCCAAGCTCTCCCCAAAGCTTCAAGGGATGAGAAGATGTCTTGGTCACATGTTGTTATTTCTCTTAGACGAAAGTTGGGTTCCTGTTGGTCTATATTTGACTTTTTGGTCAAACAGACAAACATAGCGAGTTTTTGTATTTTGAGTGGCCTAGACAATGTTTTTGTGTCCCCAAGCTTTCCCCAAAGCTTCAAGGGATGTGAATATGTCTTGGTTATTCGTTGTTGTTTCTCTTTGATGAAAGTTTGGTTCCTTTTGGTCTATCTTTGACTTTTTAGTCAAATGAACTAACTTAGTGAGTTTTGGTAATTCGAGTGGCCTAGAAGATGTTTGTGTGACCCCAAGGTTTCCTCAAGGCTTTAAGGGATGAGAATATGTCTTGGCTATTCGTTGTTGTTTCTCTTAGACGAAAGTTTGGTTCCTTTGGTCTATCTTTGACTTTTTAGTCAAATAGACGAAACTTAGTGAATTTTGGTGATTCGAGGGGCCTAGAGGATGTTTGTGTGACCCCAAGCTCTCTCCAAAGCTTCAAGGGATGAGAATATGTCATGGTTATTTTGTTGTTGTTTCTCTTAGATGAAAGTTTGGTTCCTTTTAGTTTACCTTTGACTTTTTGTCAAACAGACAAATGTAGCTACTTTTGGTCATTTGATAGGCCTAGAGGATGTTTGTATAACCCGAAACCCTTCCCAAAACTTCACGGGATGAGAATATGTCTTGGTTATTCGTTGTTGTTTATCTTGGACTAACGTATGGTTGCTTTTGTCCTATCATTAACTTTTTGGTCAATCAGACAAACTTAGCAAGTTTTTGTGATTCGAGAGGCCTATAGGATGTTTGTGTGGCCCCAAGCTCTCCCCAATGCTTCAAGGGATGAGAACGTGTCTTGGTTATTCGTTGTTATTTCTCTTTGATGAAAGTTTGGTTCTTTTTGCTCTATCTTTTACTTTTTAGTCAAACGGACAAACTTAGCGAGTTTTCATTATTTGAGAGGTCTAGAGCATTTTTGTGTGATCCCAAGCTCTGCCCAAAGCTTCAAGGGATGTGAATATGTCTTGGTTATTCGTTGTTGTTTCTCTTAAATGAAAGTTTAGTTCCTTTTGTTCTATTTTTGACTTTTTGGTCAAATTGCCAAACTTAGCAAGTGTTCCTGATTCGAGGGCCTAGAGGATGTTTGTGAGAGCCCAAGCTCTCACCAAAGCATCAAAGGACGACAATATGTATTGGCCATTTGTTTTTGTTTCTCTAAGATAAAAGTTTCCTTCCTTTTGGTCTACATTTGACTTTTTGGTTAAACGGACAAACTTAGCAAGTTTTTGTTAGAGGAGAGGCCTAGAGTATATTTGTGTGACCCCAAGATCTCCCAAAGCTTAGAGGGATGAGAATATGTCTTGGTTATTCGTTGCTGTTTCTCTTTGAAGAAAGATTGATTTCTTTTGGTCTAGCTTTGACTTTATTGGTCAAATGGACGAAGTTACAAGTTTTCATGATTCGAGGGGGGGCCTAGAGGATGTTTATGTAACTCCAAGCTCTCCCAAATCTTAAAGGGATGACAATATGTCTTCGTTATTCGTTGTTGTTTGTCTTGGACGAAAGTTTAGTTCCTTTCAGTCCATCTCTGATTTTTTTGTCAAACAGACAAACTTTCTAAGTTTTTCTGATTCAAAAGGCATAGAGGATGTTTATGTGACCCCAAGCTCTGCTCCAAAGCTTCAAGGGATGAGCTTATGTCTTGGTTATTCGTTATTGTTTCTCTTAGACGAAAGTTTGATGCTTTTTGGTCTATCTTTGACTTTTTGGTCAAACAGATAAACTTAGCAAGTTTTCGTGAATCGAGAGCTTAGAGGATGTTTGTATGACCCTAACCTCTCCCAAAGCTTCAAAGGATGACAATAAGACTTTGTTATTCGTTGTTGTTTCACTTAGATGAAAGTTTGGTTCTTTTTTTTCTATCTTTGACTTTTTAGTCAAACGGACAAATTTAGCAAGTTTTTGTGAGTTTTCCTGATTCGAGAGGCCAAGAGGATGCTTTTGTGATCCCAAGCTCTCCCAAAGCTTCAAGGGATGAGAATATGTTTTGGTTATTTGTTGTTGTTTCTCTAAGACAAAAGTTTATATTCTTTTGGTCTATCTTTGACTTTTTGGTTAAACAGACAAAGTTAGCAAGTTATCGTGATTCGAGATGCCTAGAGAATGTTTGTGTGACCCCAAGCTCTCCCCAAAGCTTTAAAGGATGAGAATATGCCGGGGTTATTTGTGTGTCGTCTCTCTTAGATGAAAGTTTGGTTCCTTTTGATCTATTTTTGACTTTTTAGTCAAATAGACAAACGTAGTGAATTTTCGTGATTCGAGAGGCCTAGAGAATATTTTCCTGGCCCAAAGCTCTCCCTAAATCTTTAAAAAATAAAAACATGTCTTGGTTATTTGTTGTTATTTCTCTAAGATGGAAGTTTCCTTTCTTTTGGTCTATCTTTGACTTTTTGGTTAAATGGACAAACTTAGCAAGTTATCGTTATTCAAGATGCCTAGATTATGTTTGTATGACCATAAGCCCTCCCCAAAGCTTCAAGGGATTACAATACGTCTTGGTTATTCGTTGTTATTTCTCTTAGACAAAAGTCTACTTTCTGTTAGTTTATCTTTTACTTTTTGGTCAAACAGACAAACTTAGCGAGTTTTCATCCTTCAAGGGGCCTAAAGGATGTTTTTGTGACCCTAAGCTTTCCCCAAAGCTTCAAGGGATTAGAATATGTTTTGTTTATTCATTGTTATTTCTCTAGGATAAAAGTTTCCTTCCTATTGGTCTACCTTTGACATTTTGGTTAAACAGACAAACTTAATGAGTTTTCATGATTCGAGAGGCCTCGAGGATGTTTGGTCAACCCCAAGCTTTCCCCAAAGCTTCAAGGGATGACAATATGACTTGGTTATTCATTGTTATTTCTCTTGGACAAAAGTTTAGTTCCTTTCTAAGTTTTCATGATACAAGAGGCATAGAGGGTGTTTGTGTGACCCTAAGCTCTCCCCCAAAGCTTCAAGGGATAAGCATATGTCTTAGTTATTCATTATTGTTTTTCTTAGATGAAAGTTTGGTTCTTTTTTGTCAATCTTTGACTTTTTAGTCAAATAGACAAACTTAGCAAGTTTTCGCGAATCGAAAGGCCTTGTGGATGTTTGGGCAACCCGAAGCTCTCCCCAAAGCTTCAAGGGATGACAATATGACTTGGTTATTCGTTATTATTTCTCTTAGGCGAAAGTTTGGTTCTTTTTAGTTTATCTTTGACTTTTTGGTCAAACGGACAAATTTAGCAAGTTTATGTGAAACGAGTGGCCTATAGGATATTTGTGTGATGCCAACCTGTCCCCAAAGCATCATGGGATGAGAATATGTCTTGGTTATTCGTTGTTGTTTCTCTTAGACAGAAATTTACTCCCTTTTCGTCAATCTTTAACTTTTTGGTCAAACAGACAAACTTAGCAAGTTTTCGTGAATCGAAAGGCCTCGAGAATGTTTGGGCAACCCAAAGCTCTCCCCAAAGCTTTAAGGGATAACAATATGACTTGGTTATTCGTTGTTGTTTCTCTTAGACGAAAGTTGAGTTCCTTTTGGTCTATATTTGACTTTTTAGTCAAACAGACAAACATAGCGACTTTTTGTATTTCAAGTGGCCTAGACAATGTTTGTGTGGCCCCAAGCTTTCCCCAAAGCTTCAAGGGATGAGAATATGTCTTGGTTATTCATTGTTGTTTCTCTTAAATGAAAGTTTAGTTCCTTTTGTTCTATCTTTGACTTTTTACTCAAACAGACAAACTTAGCAAGTGTTCATGATTCGAGGGCCTAGACGATGTTTGTGTGACCCCAAGCTCTCCCCAAAGCATTAAAGGACGAGAATATGTATTGGCCATTCGTTTTTATTTCTCTTAGATGAAAGTTTCCTTCTTTTTAGTCTACCTTTGACTTTTTCACTAAACGGACAAACTTAGCGAGTTTTCATGATTGGAGAGGCCTAGAGTATATTTGTGTGATCCCAAGATCTCCCCAAAGCTTAATGGGATGAGAATATCTCTTGGTTATTTGTTGTTGTTTCTCTTTGAAGAAAGATTGATTCCTTTTGGTCTAGCTTTGACTTTATGGTCAAATGGATGAAGTTACAAGTTTTCGTGATTCGCGGGGCCTAGAGGATGTTTGTGCAACACCAAGCTCTCCCAAAGCTTCAAGGGATGACAATATGTCTTCGTTTTTCGTTGTTGTTCGTCTTGGACGAAAGTTTAGTTCCTTTCTGTCCATCTCTGACTTTTTGGTCAAACGGACAAACTTTCTAAGTTTTCATGATTAAAAAGGCATAGAGGATGTTTGTGTGACCCCAAGTTCTCCCCTAAAGCTTCAAGGGATGAGCATATGTCTTGGTTATTCGTTATTGTTTCTCTTAGATGAAAGTTTTGTGCTTTTTGGTCTATCTTTGACTTTTTAGTCAAACATACAAACCTAGCAAGTTTTCATGAATCGAGAGGCCTAGAGGATGTTTGTGCGACCCCAACCTCTCTCCAAAGCTTCAAGGGATGAGAATATGTCTTGTTTTTTCGTTGTTCTTTTTCTTAGAAAGAAGTTTGGTTCCTTTTGTCTGAACTTTGACTTTTTGGACAAACTGAAAAACTTAGCGAGTTTTTGTGATTCGAAAGGCATAGAGGATGTTTGTGTGACTCAAAGCTCTCCCCAAAGCTTCAAGGGATAAGAATATGTCTTGGTAATTCGTTTTTGTTTCTCTTAGACGAAGGTTTGGTTCCTTTTGTCCTATTTTTGACTTTCTGGTCAAACGGACAAACTTATCGAGCTTTTATGATTCGATAGGCCTATAGGATGTTTATGTCAACCCAAGTTCTCCCCAACGCTTCAAGGGATAAGAATATGTCTTGATTGTTCGTTGTTGTTTCTCTTAGACGAAAGTTTAGCTTCTTTTAGTGTATCTTTGACTTTTTGGTCAAAGGGACAAACTTAGCAAGTTTTTGTGATTCAAAATGCCTAGAGGATGTTTGTGTGACTCCAAGCTCTCCTTAAAGTTTCAAGAGATAGGAATATGTCTTGGTTATTCGTTTTTGTTTCTCATAGACGAAAGTTTAGTTCCTTTTATCCTATTTTTGACTTTCTGGTCAAACAGACAAAGTTATTGAGCTTTTATGATTCGATAGGCCTATAGGATGTTTATGTCAACCCAAGCTCTCCCTAACGTTTCAAGGGATAAGAATATGTCTTGGTTATTCGTTGTTGTTTCTCTTAGATAATAAACGTTTAGTTCCTTTTAGTCTATCTTTGACTTTTTAGTCAAACGGACAAACTTTGCAAGTTTTCATGATTCGAGAGGCCTAGAGGATGTTTCTGTGATCCCAACCTCTCCCCAAAGCTTCAAGGGATGAGATATGTCTTAGTTTTTCGTTGTTCTTTCTCTTAGAAAGAAGTTTGGTTCCTTTTGTCTGATCGTTGGCTTTTTGGTCAAATTGACAAACTTAGCAAGTTTTTGTGATTCAAAAGGCCTAGAGGATGTTTGTGTGACTCCAAACTCTCCCCAAAGCTTCAAGGGATATATTCATTTTTACTTCTCTTAGATGAAAGTTTGGTTCCTTTTGTCCTATTTTTGGCTTTCTAGTCAAACGGACAAACTTATCGAGTTTTTGTAAATCGAGAGGCCTATAGGATGTTGGTGTGACCCCAAGCTCTCCAAAGCTTTAGGGAATGAGAATATGTCTTGGTTATTCGTTGTTCTTTCTCTTAGACAGAAGTTTGGTTCCATTTGTCCAACCTTTGACTTTTTTGTCAAACAGACAAACTTATCGAGTTTTTGTGATTCGAAAGGACTGGAGGATGTTTGTGTGGTCCCAAGTTCTTCCAAAGCTTCAAGGGATGAGAATATGTCTTGGTTATTTGTTTTTGTTTCTCTTAGACGAAAGTTCAGTTCCGTTTCGTCTATCTTTGATTTTTTGATCAAACGGACAAACTTAGTAAGTTTTCATGATTCAAGACACCTAGAGAATGTTTGTGTAACCCCAAGCTCTCCTTAAAGCTTCAAGGGATGATAATATGTGTTGGTTATTCAATATTCTTTCTAAGACGAAAGTTTGGCTCCTTTTGTCCTATCTTTTACTTTTTGGTCAAACGGATAAACTTAGCAAGTTTTCATGATTTTTGAGGCCTAGAGGATGTTTGTGTGACTCCAAGCTCTCCCCAAAACTGCAGGGGATGATAATATGTCTTGGTGATTCATTGTTGTTTCTCTTACACGAAAGTTTGGTTCCTTTCGGTCCATCTTTTGACTTTTTGGTTAAATAGACAAACTTAGTATGTTTTTGTGATTCAAGAGGCCTAGAGGATGTTTGTGTGACTCCAAGCTCTCCCTAAAGTTTCAAGGGATAACAATATGTCTTTCTTTCTCATAGACGAAAGTTTGGTTCGTTTTATTCTATCTTTGACTTTTTGATCAAACGGACAAACTTAGCGAGTTTCGTGGTTAGAGAGGCCTAGAGGATGCTTGTGTGACTCCAAGCCCTCCCAAAAGATTCAAGGGTTGAGAATATGCCTTTGTTATTTGTTGTTGTTTCTCTCAGATAAAAGTTTCTTTCCTTTTGGTCTATCTTTCCTTTTTCGATAAACAGATAGACCTAGCGAGTTTTCGTGATTTTTGAGGCCTCGAGGATGTTTGTGTAGCCCAAGCTCTCATCAAAGCTTCAAAAGATGACAATATACCATGGTTATTCGTTATTGTTTCTCTTAGATGAAAGTTTGGTTCCTTTCGGTCTATCATTGACTTTTTGGTTAAACGGACAAACTTTGTGAGTTTGCGTGATTTGAGAGGTCTAGAGGATGTTTGTATAACTCTAGCTCTCCCCAAAGCTTCAAGGGATGAGAATAAGTCTTGGTTATTCGTTGTTGTTTCTCTAAGACGAAAGTTTCCTTCCTTTTGGTCTATCATTAACTTTTTGGTTAAACAGACAAACCTAGTGAGTTTTTATGATTCGACAGGCCTCTAGGATGTTTGTGTAACCCCAAGTTCTCTCCAAAGCTTCAAGAGATGACAATATGTCTTAGTCATTCGTTGCTGTCTCTCTTAGACGAAAGTTCAGTTGCCTTTCGTTTACCCTTAATTTTTTGAACAAATGGACAAACTTAGCTAGTTTTCATTATTCGATAGGCCTAAACGATGTTTGTGTGATCCCAAGCTCTCCACAAAGCTTCAAGGGATGACAATATCTCTTGGTGATATATTATTTTTTCTCAGACGAATGTTTGGTTTCGTTTGTCCTATCTTTGACTTTTTGGTCAAACAGACAAACATAGCAAGTTTTCATGATTCGAGAGGCCTAAAGGTGACCCCATGCTCTCCACAAATCTTCAAGGGATGACAATATGTCTTGGTTATTTGTTGTTTTTTCTTAGATGAATGCTTAGTTCCATTTGTCCTATCTTTGACTTTTTGGTCAAACGGACAAACTTAGCAAGTTTTTGTGATTTTTGAGGCCTAGAGGATGTTTGTGTGACCCCAAGCTCTCCCCAAAGCTTTAAGGGATGACAATATATCTTGGTGATTCATTGTTATTTCTCTTAGATGAAAGTTTGGTTCATTTTAGTCTATCTTTGACTTTTTGGTCAAACGGATGAACTTTGTGAGTTTTCATGATTCGAGAGGCTTAGAGGATGTTTGTGCGACTCTAAGCTCTCTCCAAAGCTTCAAGGGATGATAATAAGTTTTGGTTATTCGTTGTTGTTTCTCTAAGATGAAAGTTTCCTTCTTTTTAGTATATCATTGACTTTTTTATTAAACAGACAAACCTAGCAAGGTTTCGTGATTCGAGAGGCCTCGAGAATGTTTATGTAACCCCAAACTCTGCCCAAAACTTCAAGGAATGACAATATGTCTTCGTTATTTGTGGCTGTTTATCTTAGATGAAAGTTCAGTTACTTTTGGTTTATCTTTTGATATTTTGGTTAAACAGACAAACTTAGCAAGATTTTGAGAATTGAGAGGCCTAGAGGATGTTTGTCTAACCCCAAGCTCTCCCTAAAACTTCAAGGGATGAGAATATGTCTTGGTTATTCATTGTTGTTTCCCTTCGACAAAAGTTTGGTTCCTTTTGTCCTATTTTTGACTTTTTGATCTAACGGACAAACTTAGTTAGTTTTTCTGATTGGCCTAGAGGATGTTTGTGTGACTTCAAGCTTCAAGGGATGAGAACATATCTTGGTTATTCATTGTTATTTCTCTTAGATGAAAGTTTGGTTCATTTTAGTCTATCTTTGACTTTTTGGTCAAACGGATGAACTTTGTGAGTTTTTATGATTCGAGAGGCTTAGAGGATGTTTGTGCGACTCTAAGCTCTCCCCAAAGCTTCAAAGGATGATAATAAGTTTTGGTTATTCGTTGTTGTTTCTCTAAGATGAAAGTTTCCTTCTTTTTAGTCTATCATTGACTTTTTTATTAAACAGACAAACCTAGCAAGGTTTCGTTATTCGAGAGGCCTCGAGAATGTTTATGTAACCCCAAACTCTGTCCAAAACTTCAAGGAATGACAATAAGTCTTCGTTATTTGTGGTTGTTTATCTTAGACTAAAGTTCAGTTACTTTTGGTTTATCTTTTGATATTTTGGTCAAACAGACAAACTTAGCAAGATTTTGAGATTTGAGAGGCCTAGAGGATGTTTGTCTAACCCCAAGCTCTCCCTAAAACTTCAAGCGATGAGAATATGTCTTGGTTATTCATTGTTGTTTCCCTTCGACGAAAGTTTGGTTCCTTGTGTCCTATTTTTTGACTTTTTGATCTAACGGACAAACTTAGTTAGTTTTTCTGATTGGCCTAGAGGATGTTTGTGTGACTTCAAGCTTCAAGGGATGAGAACATATCTTGGTTATTCATTGTTGTTTCTCTTAAACGAAAGTTTAGTTCCTTTGGGTCTATCTTTGACCCTTTAGTCAAATGGACAAACTTAGCAAGTTTTGATGATTCAAGTGGCCTAGAGGAAGTTTTTGTGACCCCAAGCTCTGCCTAAAGCTTCACAGGATAAAAATATATCTTGGTTATTCGGTATTGTTTCTCTTAGACGAAAATATAGTTCCCTTTAGTCTGTCTTTCACTTTTTGGTCAAACGGACAAACATAGCGAGTTTTTGTGATTCGAGTGGCCTAGAAGTTGTTTGTGTGACCCCAAGCTTTCCTTAAGGCTTTAAGGAATGAGTGTATGTCTTGGCTATTCGTTGTTGTTTCTCTTTGACGAAAGTTTGGTTCCTTTTGGTCTATCATGGACTTTTTGGTCTAACGGATGAGCTTAGCCAATTTTCGTGATTTGAGGGGCCTAGAGGGTGTTTGTGTGACTCGAAGCTCTACCCAAAGCTTTAAGGCGTGAGAATATATCTTGGTTATTCGTTGTTATTTCTCTTAAATAAAAATTTGTTCCCTTTGGTCTATATTTGACTTTTTGGTCAAATAGACAAATTTAGCGAGTTTTTCTGATTCGAGAGGCCTATAGGATGTTTGTGTGACCCCAAACTTCAAGGGATGACAATATCTCCTGGTTATTCGTTGTTGGATCTCTTCAAAAAAAGTTTGGTTCCTTTTGGTTTATCTTTGACTTTTTGGTCAACTGGACAAACTTAGCAAGTTTTTGTGATTCGAGGGACCTAGAGGATGTTTGTGTGACTCCAAGCCCTCCCCAATGCTTCAAGCGATAACAATATGCCTTTGTTATTCGTTGTTGCTTCTCTTAGACGAAAGTTTGGTTCCTATTGGTCGATCTTTCGACTTTTTAGTCAAACAGAGAAACTTAGCAAGTTTTCATGATTCGAGAGGCCTAGAGGATGTTTGTGTGAGCCCAAGCTCTCCTTAAAGCTTCAAGGGATGAAAATATGTCTTGGTTATTCGTTGTTATTTCTCTTAGATGAAAGTTTGGTTCCTTTTAGTCTATCTTTGGCTTTTTCGTCAAATGGACAAGCTTAGCGAGTTTTCGTGATTCGAGAGGTCTAGAGGATGTTTATGTGACTCCAACCTCTCCCCAAAGCTTCGAAGGATAAGAATATGTCTTGGTTTTTCGTTGTTCTTTCTCTTAAACGATTGTTTAGCTCGTTTTGGTCTATCTTTGACTTTTTGGTCAAACTGACAAACATAGCAAGTTTTCGCGATTCGAGAGGCCTAGAGGATGTTTGTGTGACCCCGAGCTCTTCCCAAAACCCCAAAGGATGAGGACTATGTATTGGTTATTCGTTGTTGTTCCTCTTAGATGAAAGTTTGGTTTCCTCTGCTCTATCTTTTGACTTTTTTGTCTAAACGGATGAACTTAGCAAGTTTTTGTGATTCGAGGTGCCTAGAGGATGTTTGTGTGACACCAATGTCTTGGTTATTCGTTGTTGTTTATCTTAGATGAAAGTTTGGTTCTCTTTGGTCTATCTTTGACTTTTTGGTCAAACGAAAGAACTTAGGATGTTTTTCGTGATTCGAGTGGCCTAGATGAAAGTTTGGTTCCATGTAGTCTATCTTTCACTTTTTGGTCAAATGGACAAACTCTCTCCAAAACTTCAAGGGATGAGAATATGTCTTGGTTATTTGTTGTTGTTTCTCCTAAATGAAAGTTTGGTTCCTTTTGGTCTATCTTTGTCTTTATAGTCAAACGAACAACTTAGGAAATTTTTGTGATTTGAGAGGCCTAGAGGATGTTTGCTTGACTCCTTGCTCTTCTCAAAGCTTCAAGGAATGACAATATGTCTTGGCAATTCGTTGTTGTTTCTCTTAGACAAAAGTTTAGTTCTTTTTAGTCTATCTTTGACTTTATGGTCAAATGGACGAACTTAGCGAGTCTTCGTGATTTGAAAGGCCTGGAAGATGTTTGTATGACCTAAGTTCTCTAGAAAGCTGCAAGGGATGACAATATGACTTGGTTGTTAGTTGTTGTTTCTCCTAGACGAAAGTTCGATTCCTTTTAGCCTATCTTTGACTTTTTAGTCAAAAGAACAAACTTTGCTAGTTTTCGTGATTCAAGTGGCCTAAAGGATGTTAGTGTGAGCCCAAGCTCTCCTTAAAGCTTCAAGGGATGAAAAATATGTCTTGGTTATTCGTTGTTGTTTCTTTTAGATGAAAGTTTGGTTCCTTTTTAGTCTATCTTTGGCTTTTTTGTCAAATGGACAAGCTTAGCGAGTTTTCGTGATTCGAGAGGTCTAGAGGATGTTTGTGTGACTCCAAACTCTCCCCAAAGCTTCGAAGGATAAGAATATGTCTTGGTTTTTCGTTGTTCTTTCTCTTAAACGAATGTTTAGCTTGTTTTTGGTCTATCTTTAACTTTTTGGTCAAACTGACAAACATAGCAAGTTTTCGCGATTCGAGAGGCCTAGAGGATGTTTGTGTGACCCCGAGCTCTTCCCAAAACCCCAAAGGATGAGACTATGTGTTGGTTATTCGTTGTTGTTCCTCTTAGATGAAAGTTTGGTTTCCTCTGCTCTATCTTTGACTTTTTTGTCTAATGGATGAACTTAGCAAGTTTTCGTGATTCGAGGTGCTTAGAGGATGTTTGTGTGACACCAATGTCTTGGTTATTCGTTGTTGTTTATCTTAGATGAAAGTTTGGTTCTCTTTGGTTTATCTTTGACTTTTTGGTCAAACAAAAGAACTTAGGATGTTTTCGTGATTCGAGTGGCCTAGATGAAAGTTTGGTTCCATGTAGTCTATCTTTCACTTTTTGGTCAAATGGACAAACTCTCTCCAAAGCTTCAAGGGATGAGAATATGTCTTGGTTATTTGTTGTTGTTTCTCCTAAATGAAAGTTTGGTTCCTTTTGGTCTATCTTTGTCTTTATAGTCAAACGAACAACTTAGGAAATTTTTGTGATTTGAGAGGCCTAGAGGATGTTTGCTTGACTCCTTGCTCTTCTCAAAGCTTCAAGGAATAACAATATGTCTTGGCAATTCGTTGTTGTTTCTCTTAGACAAAAGTTTAGTTCTTTTTAGTCTATCTTTTGACTTTATGGTCAAATGGACGAACTTAGCGAGTCTTCGTGATTTGAAAGGCCTGGAAGATGTTTGTGTGACCTAAGTTCTCTCTAGAAAGCTGCAAGGGATGACAATATGACTTGGTTGTTAGTTGTTGTTCTCCTAGACGAAAGTTCGATTCCTTTTAGCCTATCTTTGACTTTTTAGTCAAAAGAACAAACTTTGCTAGTTTTCGTGATTCAAGTGGCCTAAAGGATGTTAGTGTGAGCCCAAGCTCTCCTTAAAGCTTCAAGGGATGAAAAATATGTCTTGGTTATTCGTTGTTGTTTTCTTTTAGATGAAAGTTTGGTTCCTTTTAGTCTATCTTTGGCTTTTTTGTCAAATGGACAAGCTTAGCGAGTTTTCGTGATTCGAGAGGTCTAGAGGATGTTTGTGTGACTCCAAACTCTCCCCAAAGCTTCGAAGGATAAGAATATGTCTTGGTTTTTCGTTGTTCTTTCTCTTAAACGAATGTTTAGCTTGTTTTGGTCTATCTTTAACTTTTTGGTCAAACTGACAAACATAGCAAGTTTTCGCGATTCGAGAGGCCTAGAGGATGTTTGTGTGACCCCTAGCTCTTCCCAAAACCCCAAAGGATGAGACTATGTGTTGGTTATTCGTTGTTGTTCCTCTTAGATGAAAGTTTGGTTTCCTCTGCTCTATCTTTGACTTTTTTGTCTAATGGATGAACTTAGCAAGTTTTCGTGATTCGAGGTGCTTAGAGGATGTTTGTGTGACACCAATGTCTTGGTTATTCGTTGTTGTTTATCTTAGATGAAAGTTTGGTTCTCTTTGGTTTATCTTTGACTTTTTGGTCAAACGAAAAGAACTTAGGATGTTTTCGTGATTCGAGTGGCCTAGATGAAAGTTTGGTTCCATGTAGTCTATCTTTCACTTTTTGGTCAAATGGACAAACTCTCTCCAAAGCTTCAAGGGATGAGAATATGTCTTGGTTATTTGTTGTTGTTTCTCCTAAATGAAAGTTTGGTTCCTTTTGGTCTATCTTTGTCTTTATAGTCAAACGAAACAACTTAGGAAATTTTTGTGATTTGAGAGGCCTAGAGGATGTTTGCTTGACTCCTTGCTCTTCTCAAAGCTTCAAGGAATAACAATATGTCTTGGCAATTCGTTGTTGTTTCTCTTAGACAAAAGTTTAGTTCTTTTTAGTCTATCTTTGACTTTATGGTCAAATGGACGAACTTAGCGAGTCTTCGTGATTTGAAAGGCCTGGAAGATGTTTGTGTGACCTAAGTTCTCTAGAAAGCTGCAAGGGATGACAATATGACTTGGTTGTTAGTTGTTGTTTCTCCTAGACGAAAGTTCGATTCCTTTTAGCCTATCTTTGACTTTTTGGTCAAAAGGACAAACTTTGCTAGTTTTCGTGATTCAAGTGGCTTAAAGGATGTTTGTGTGATCCAAGCTCTCCCCAAAACTTCAAGGAATAAGAATATGTCTTGGTTATTCATTGTTGTTTCTCTTAGATGAAAGCTTAGTTCCTTTTGGTCTATCTTTGACTTTGTGGTCAAACAAATAAACTTAGCAAGTTTTCG
Source organism: Castanospermum australe (assembly GCA_019955255.1). Lineage (NCBI taxonomy): Eukaryota > Viridiplantae > Streptophyta > Magnoliopsida > Fabales > Fabaceae > Castanospermum > Castanospermum australe. The sequence continues at coordinate 69,807 of NSJW01000408.1, read as the reverse complement.
TGACTCAAGACGCCCAGAGGATGTTTGTGTGAACCCAAGCTCTCCTCAAAGCTTCAAGGGATGACAAGATATCTTGGTTATTCATTGTTATTTCACTTAGACGAAAAGTTAGTTCCTTTTAGTCTATCTTTGACTTTTTTATCAAATGGAGGAACTTAGCGAGTTTTCTTCATTCAAGAGGCCTAGGGGATGTTTGTGTGGCCCTATGCTCTCACTAAAGCTTCAAGGGATGAGAATAAATCTTGGTTATCCGTTGTTGTTTCTCTAAGACGAAAGTTTGGTTCCTTTTGGTTTATCTCTGACTTTTTTGTCAAATGGATGAACTTTGCGAGTTCTCATCATTCGAGAGCCCTAGGGGATGTTTGTGTGATGCCATGCTCTCCCTAAAGCTTCAAGGGATGAGAAAATGTATTGGTTATTCGTTGTTGTTTCTCTTTGACGAAAGTTTGGTTCCTTTTAGTGTATCTTTGACTTTTTGGTCAAACGGATGAATTTAGCTTGTTTTCAGTATTCGAGGGGCCTAGAGAATGTTTGTGTGACTCTAAGCTCTCCCCAAAGCTTTAAGGGATGACAATATGTCTTGGTTATTCGTTGTTGTTTCTCTAAGACAATAGTTTGGTTCCTATTAGTCTATCTTTGACTTTTTGGTCAAACGGATAAACTTTCCAAGTTTTCGTGACTCGAGAGGCCTAAAGGATATTTGTGTGATCGCAAGCTCTCCTCAAAGCTTTAAGGGATGACAATATGTCTTGGTTATTCATTGTTGTTTCTCCTAGACGAAAGTTTGGTTCCTTTTAGTCTATCTCTGACTTTTTTTGTCAAATGGATGAACTTTGCGAGTTTTCGTCATTCGAGAGCCCTAAAGGATGTTTGTGTGATACTATGCTCTCGCTAAAAACCTTCAAGGGATGAGAAAATGTCTTGGTTATTCGTTGTTGTTTCTCATAGATGAAAGTTTGGTTCCTTTTGGTCAATCTTTGGCATTTTGGTCAAATAGACAAACTTAGCAAGTTTTCTTTATTAGAGAGGCCTAGAGGATGTTTGTTTGACCTTAAGCTCTCCTTAAAGTTTCAAGGGATGACAATATGTCTCAGTTATTTCTTGTTATTTCTCTTAGATGAAAGTTTAGTTACTTTTATTCTATCTTTGACTTTTTAGTCAAACAAACAAACTTTATATGTTTTCGTGATTCGAGAGGCCTAGAGTATGTTTGTGTGATCCCAAGCTCTCCCCAAAGCTTTAAGGGATGAGAATATGTCTTGGTTATTTGTTGTAATTCTTCTTAGACGAAGGTTTGGTACCTTTTGATCTATCTTTGACTTTTTGCTCAAACGGACAAACTTAGCAAGTTTTGATCTTTCGAGAGGCCTAGAGGCTATTTGTATGACTCCAAGCTCTCTGTAAAGCTTCAAGAGATGACAATATGTCTTGGTTATTCGTTATTATTTCTCTCAGACGAAAGTTTCATTGCTTTTGTCCTATCTTCGACTTTTTGGTTAAACGAACAAACGTAGCGAGTTTTTCATATTATTCAGGCCTAGAGTTTCTTTTATATGAAAGTTCGCTTCCTTTTGGTCTATCATAGACTTTTTTTCCAAACGGACAAACTTAGCGAGTTTTCCAAATTCGAGAGGACTAGAGGAAGTTTTTGTGACCCAAGCACTCCCCAAAGCTTCAAGGGATGAGAATATGTCTTGGTTATTCGTTGTTATTTTCCTTAGACGAAAGTTTGGTTCCTTTCAGTTTATCTTTGACTCTTTGGTCAAATGGACAAACTTAGCAAGTTTTCATGATTCAAGTAGCTAGAGAATGTTTGTATGACCCTAAGCTCTCCCAAAGCTTCAAGGGATGAGAATATGTCTTAGTTATTCATTGTTGTTTTTTCTTAGATGAAAGTTTGGTTCCTTTCAGTTTATCTTTGACTTGTTGTCCAAATGGACAAACTTAGCAAGCTTCCGTGATTCAAGTGGCCTAGAGGATGTTTATGTGACCCCAAGCTCTCCTCAAAGCTTTAGGGGATGGCAAAATGTCTTGCTTATTCGTTGTTTTTTCTCTTAGACGAAAGTTTGGTTTCTTTTGGTCTATCTTTGACTTTTTGGCCAAATGGAAAAACTTAACAAATTTTTATGATTCAAGTGGCCGAGAGGATATCTGTGTGACTCCAAGCTCTCCCCAAAGCTTCGAGGAATGAGAATATGTCTTAGTTATTCGTTGTTGTTTCTCTTATACGAAAGTTTCAATCCTTTTTGTCTATCTTTAAGAGGCTTAGAGGGTGTTTGTGTGGCCCAATCTCTCCCCAAAGCTTCAAGGGATGAGAACATGTCTTGATTATTTGTTATTGATTATCTTGAACGAAAGTTTTGTTCTTTTTGCTCTATCTTTGGCTTTTTGGTCAAATGGACGAAATTAGCAAGTTTTCGTGGCTCGAGGGGCCTAGAGGATGTATGTGTGACTGCAATCTCTCCCCAAAGCTTCAAGAGATGAGAATATGTCTTGGTTATTCGTTGCTGTTTCTTCTAGATGAAAGTTTAGTTCCTTTTAGTCTATCTTTGACTTTTTGGTCAAACGGAAGAGCTTAGCAAGTTTTCGTGGCTCAAGAGGCCTAGAGGATGTTTGTAAGACCCCAAGCTCTCCTCAGAGCTTCAAGGGATAAAAATATGAGTTGCTTATTCGATGTTTTTTCTCTTAGACGAAAGTTTGGTTACTTTTAGTCTCTCTTTGACTTTATAGTCAAACGCAAAAACTTAGCAAGTTTTTGTCATTCGAGAGGCCTAGAGGATATTTGTGTGACCCCAAGCTATCCTCAAAGCTTCAAGGGATGACGATAGGTCTTGGTTATTCGTTGTTTATTCTCTTAGACGATGCTTCCTTTTGGTCTATCTTTGACTTTTTGGTCAGATGGACTAGCTTAGCGAGTTTTCGTGACTTGAGAGGTCTTGAGGATGTTTGTGTGACTCCATGCTTTCCCCAAAGCTTCAAGGGATGAGAATATGTCTTGGTTATTCGTTATTATTTCTCTTAGACGAAAGTTTGGTTCCTTTGGTCTATCGTTGACTTTTTGGTCAAACGGACAAACTTAGTGAGTTTTCGTGATTTGAGAGGCGAAAGGATATTTGTGTGACCCAAAGTTCTCCCCAAAGCTTCAAGGGATGAGAATATGCCTTGGTTATTCATCGCTGTTTCTCTTAGGTGAAAGTTTGATTCATTTTGGTCTAGCTTTGGCGTCAAACGGACGAACTTAGAGCGTTTTCGTGAGTCAAGCGGCCTAGAGGACGAGCTTAATGAGTTTTCATTATTCGTTCGTTTGACCAAAAATTCAAAGGTTGATGAAAAAGAACAAAATTTTCGTTTACGAAAAACAACAACGAATAACCAAGACATATTCTCATCCCTTGAAGCTTTAGGGAAGCTTAGGGCCACACACACATCCTCTAGGCCTCTCGAATCACGAAAACTCGCTAGGCATGTCTGTTAAACCAAAAAGTCAAAGACAGACCAAAAGGAAGAAAACTTTTATCTAAGAGAAACAACAATGAATAACCAAGACTTATTCTCATCCCTTGAAGCTTTGGGGAGAGCTTGGGATCACCCAAATGTCCTCTGGGCATCTCAAATAACGAAAACTCGCTAGGCTTGTCCGTCAAAAAGTCAAAGATAGACCGAAAGGAAGAAAACTTTTATCCAAGAGAAACAACAATGAATAACTAAGAACATATTCTCATCCCTTGAAGCTTTAGGGAGAGCTTGGGATCACCCAAATGTCCTCTGGGCATCTCGAATAACGAAAACTCGCTAGGCTTGTCCGTTTGACCAAAAAGTTAAAGATAGACCAAAAGGAAAGAAACTTTCGAGTGAGAGAAACAACAACGAATAACCAAGACAAACGTCGTCTAAGCCTTTCAAATCATGAAAACTTACTAGGCTGGTTTGTTTGACCAAAAAGTCAAAGATAAGCCAGAAAGAATCAAACTTTCATCTAAGAGAACCAAGACTTATTCTCATCCCTTGAAGCTTTGGGAAGAGCATGGGGTTACACAAACATTCTCTATGCCTTTCGAATCACGAAAAGTCACTACATTCATCCGTTTGACAAAAAAGTCAAAGATTAATGAAAAGGAACCAAACTTTCTTCTAAAGGAAACAACAATGAACAACCAAGACGTATTCTCATCCCCTGATGCTTTGGGGATAGCTTCGGGTGACACAAATGGGCTATACTCCTAACGAATCACGAAAACTCGGTAGGTTTGTCCGTTTGACAAAAAGATCAATCATAGACCAAACGGAAGCAAACTTGCTTCTCAGATAAACAACAACGAACAATCAAGACATATTCTCATCCCTTTAAGCATTGGGGAGAGCTTGGGTCAAAAAGTCACGACATTTTTCTGTTTAGCCAAAAAGTCAATGATTGATGAAAAGGAATCAAACTTTCATTCAAGAGGAACAATAACGAATAACCAAGGCATACTCTCATCCCTTGAAGCTTTGGGGAGAACTTAGGGTCACAGAAACATCTTCTAGGCCTCTCGAATCACGAAAACTTGCTAGGCTTGTTTGTTTAACCAAAAACTCAAAGATAGACCAAAAGTAAGGAAACTGTCGTCTAAGAGAAACAATAACGAATAACCAAGACATATTCTTATCCCTTGAAACTTTGGAGAGAACTTAGGTTCACACAAACATCCTCTAGGCCTCTCGAATCATGAAAACTCGCTAGGCTTGTCCGTTTGACCAAAAAGTCAAAGACAGACCAAAGGTAAGGGAACTTTCGTCTAAGAGAAACAACAACGAATAACCAAGACATATTCATCCCTTGAAGCTCAGGGGAGAGCTTGGGGTCAAAGAAATGACCTCTAGGCCTCTTGAATCATGAAAACTGACTAGGCTTGGACCAAAAGTAAGGAAACTTTCATCTAAGAGAAACAACAACGAATAACTAAGGCACATTCTCATTCCTTGAAGCTTAGAGGAGAGCTTGGAGTCACACAAACATCCTCTATACCTCGCGAATCACGAAAACTCACTACATTTGTTCGTTTGACAAAAATGTCAAAGATTGACGAAAAGGAACCAAACTTTCGTCTAAGGAAAATAACAACGCATAACCAAGACATATTCTTATCCCTTGAAACTTTGGAGAGAACTTAGGGTCACATAAACATCCTCTAGATCTCTCGAATCACGAAAACTCCCTAGGCTTGTCCGTTTGACTAAAAAGTCAAAGATAGACCAAAAGTATGGAAACTTTCGTCTATGAGAAACAACAACGAATAACCAGGACATATTGTCATCCCTTGAAGCTCAGGGGAGAGCTTGGGGTCACACAAATGACCTCTAGGCCTCTTGAATCACGAAAACTCATTAGGCTTGTCCGTTTGACCAAAAGGTCAAAGATAGACCAAAAGTAAGGAAACTTTCATCTAAGAGAAACAACAACGAATAAGCAACATATTCTCATCCCTTGAAGCTCAGAGGAGAGTTTAGGGTCACACAAATATCCTCTACACCTCGCGAATCACAAAGAGTCACTACATTTGTCGATTTGATAAAAAAGTCAAAGATTGAGGAAAAGGAACTAAACTTTCTTCTAAGGGAAACAACAACGAATATCCGAGACATATTCTCATTCCCTAAAGCTTTTGAGAAAGCTTAGGCACACACATACATCCTCTAGGCCTATCAAATCATGAAAACTCGCTAGGCTTATACATTTGACTTTAGAAGTCAAAGATTGACCAAAATGAAAGAAACTTTCATCTAAAAGAAATAACAACCAATAACTAAGACATATTCTCATCCATTGAAGCTTTTGTGAGAGCTTGGGGTCACACAAATATCCTCTAGGCCTCTCGAATCTTTAAAACTCACAAAGTTCGGCCATTTGACCATAAAGCCAAAGAAAGAACAAAAGGAAGCAAACTTTCGACTAAGAGAAACAAGAATGAATAACCAAGATATATTCTCATCCCTTGAAGCTTTAGGGAGAGCTTGGGTTGCACGAACATCCTCGAGGCCTCTTGAATCATGAAAACTTGCTAGGTTTGTCCGTTTAGCTAAAAAGTCAAAGATAGACAAAAAGGAAGCAAACTTTTGTCCTAAAGAAATAACAACAAAGAAACAACAAGAATAACGAAGACAGATTGTCAACTCGAATCACAAAAACTTGTTAAGTTTGTCTGTTTGACCAAAAAGTTAACGATAGGCCAAAAGGAACCAAGCATTCGTTTATGAAAAACAACAACGATTAACCAAGATATATTCTTATCCTTTGAAGTTTTGGGCAGAGCTTGGAGTCACCCAAACATCCTCTAGGCCTCTCAAATATCGAAAACTTGCGAAGTTTATCCGTTTAACCAAAAAGTCCAAGATAGATCAAAAGGAACCAAACATCCTCTAAGCCTCTTGAATCACGAAGAGTTGCTACATATGTCCGTTTGACTAAAAAGTCAAAGCTAGAGCAAAAGGAACCAAACTATCGTCTAAGAGAAACGATACGGAATAACTAAGACATATTCTTATCCCTGGAAGCTTTGGTGAGAGCCGAGGGTTACACAAACATCATCGAAGGCTCTCAAATCACGAAAACTCGCTAAGTTTGTCCATTTGAACACAAAGTCAAAGCCAAACCAAAAGGAGCCAAACTTTCGTCTATGAGAAACAACAACGAATAACCAAGATATATTCTCTCCCCTTGAAGCATTGGGAGAGCTTGGGATCACACAAACATCCTCTAGGCCCCTCAATTCACGAAAACTCGTTAAGTTCGTCTATTTCACCATAAAGTCAAGGCTAGACCAAACAGAGCTAAACGTTCGTCTAAGAGAAACAACAACAAATAACCAAGACATATTCTCATCCCTTGAAGCTTTGGGGAGAGATTGGGGTTACACAAACATCCTCTAGGCCTCTCGAATCACGAAAACAAGCTAAGTTTATCGGTTTCAAAAAAAGGTCAAAGATAGACCAAAAGGAACCAAACTTTCATCTAAGAGAAACAATAACGAATAACAAAGACATATTCTTATCCCTTGAAGCATTGGCGAGAGCTTGGGGTTACACAAACATCCTCGAGGGCTCTCGAATGATAAAAACTAGCTAGGTTTTTTTGTTTAACCAAAAGGTCAAAGATAGACTAAATGGAAGCAAACTTTCATCTTAGAGAAACAAAAACAAATAACTAAGACATACTCTCATCCCTTGAAGGTTTGGGTAAAGCTTGAGGCCGCACAAATATCTTCTAGGCCTCTCGAATCACCAAAACTTGCTAAGTTTGTCCGATTGACCAAATACTCAAAGATAGACTAAAAGGAACCAATCTCTCGTCTAAGAGAAACAACAAGAAATAACTAAGACATATAGTCATCCATCAAAGCTTTGGGGAGAGCTTGGGGCTACACAAACATCCTCTAGGCCTCTCGAATAACAAAAAATTGCTAGATTTGTTCATCTTAGATAGACCAAAAGGAACTAAACTTTTGTTTGTGAGAAATGACAATGAATGACCATGACATGCTCTCATCCCATATAGTTTTGGATGAGTTTAGGGTTACACAAATATCCTTTAGGCCTCTCGAATCATGAAAACTCGCTAGGTTTGTCCGTTTAACCAAAAAGTCAAAGATAGAATAAAAGGAAGGAAAATTTCGTCTTAGAGAAATAACAATGAATGGCCAAGACATATTCTCATCCCTTGAAGCTTTGGGCAAAGTTGGGGTTACACAAACATTTTCTCGGCCTCTTGAATCACGAAAACTCGCTAGGCTTGTCTGTTTAACCAAAAAGTGAAAGATAGAACAAAAGGAAGGAAAATTTTATCTTAGAGAATCAACAATGAATGACCAAGATATATTTTCATCTCTTGAAGCTTTGGGCAGAGTTGGGGTTACACAAACATTCTCTCAGCCTCTCGAATCATGAAAACTTACAGCATTTGTTCATTTGACCAAAAAGTCAAAAATAGACCAAAAGTAACCAAACTTTTGTCTATGAGAAACAACAACGAATAACCAAGATATATTCTCTCCCCTTGAAGCATTGGGAGAGCTTGGGATCACACAAACATCCTCTAGGCCCCTCAATTCACGAAAACTCGTTAAGTTCGTCTATTTCACCATAAAGTCAAGGCTAGACCAAACAGAGCTAAACTTTTGTCTAAGAGAAACAAAAACAAATAACTAAGACATATTCTCATCTCTTAAAGCTTTAGGGAGAGATTGGGGTTACACAAACATCCTATAGGCCTCTCGAATCACGAAAAACAAGCTAAGTTTATCTGTTTCAAAAAAAGGTCAAAGATAGACCAAAAGGAACCAAACTTTCGTCTAAGAGAAACAATAACGAATAACCAAGACATATTCTTATCCCTTGAAGCATTGGGGAGAGTTTGGGGTTACACAAACATCCTCGAGGGCTCTCGAATGACAAAACTAGCTAGGTTTGTTTGTTTAACCAAAAAGTCAAAATTAGACTAAATGGAAGCAAACTTTCATCTTAGAGAAAAACAAAAACAAATAACTAAGACATACTCTCATTCCTTGAAGGTTTGGGGAAAGCTTGAGGCCGTACAAATATCTTCTAGGCCTCTCGAATCACCAAAACTTGCTAAGTTTGTCTGATTGGTCAAATACTCGAAGATAGACTAAAAGGAACTAATCTTTCGTCTAGAGAAACAACAAGAAATAACTAAGACATATAGTCATCCATCGAAGCTTTGGGGAGAGCTTGGGGCTACACAAACATCCTCTAGGCCTATCGAATAACAAAAAATTGCTAGATTTGTTCATCTTAGATAGACCAAAAGGAACTAAACTTTCGTTTATGAGAAATGACAATGAATAACCATGACATGCTCTCATTCCTTACAGCTTTGGGTGAGCTTGGGGTTACACAAATATCCTTAGGCCTCTCGAATCACGAAAACTCGCTATGCTTGTCCGTTTAACCAAAAAGTCAAAGATAAAATAAAAGGAAGGAAAATTTCATCTTAGAGAAACAACAATAAATGGCCAAGACATATTCTCATCCCTTGAAGCTTTGGATAGAGTTGGGGTTACACAAACATTCTCTCGGCCTCTCGAATCACGAAAACTCGCTAGGCTTATCCGTTTAACCAAAAAGTAAAAGATAGAACAAAAGGAAGGAAAATTTCATCTTAGAGAATCAACAATGAATGACCAAGATTTATTTTCATCCCTTGAAGCTTTGGGCAGAGTTGGGGTTATACAAACATTCTCTCGGCCTCTCGAATCACGAAAACTCACAACATTTGTTCATTTGGCCAAAAAGTCAAAAATAGACCAAAAGTAACCAAACTTTCGTCTAAGAGAAACAACAATGAATAACCAAGACATATTCTCATCACTTGAAGCTTTGGGGAAAGCTTTGGATGACACAAACGTCTTCTAGGCCACTCGAATCATAAAAATGTGCTAAGTTTGTCTGATTGACCACAAAGTCAAAGATAGGCCATATGGAACCAAGCTTTCGTTTACGAGAAGCAAAAACAAATAACCAAGACATATTGTCATCCCTTGAAGCTTTGGGGAGACTTTGGGGACACAAACATCCTCTATGCCTCTCAAATCAAGAAAACTCGCTAAGTTCATCCGTTTGACCACAAAATCAAACTAGAACAAAAGGAAGCAAACTTTCATCTATGAAAAACAACAACAAATAACCAAAACTTATTATCATCCTTTAAAAATTTGGGGAGAGCTTGGGGCCACACAAGCATCCTCTAGGCCTCTCGAATCACGAAAACTTGTTAAGTTTGTCCATTTGACAAAAAAGTCAAAGATAAACCAAAAGGAACCAAACATTTATCTAAAAGAAACAACAATGAATAACCGAGACATATTCTCATCCCTTGAAACTTTGAGAAGAGCTTGGGGTCATGCAAACATCCTCTAGGCCCCTGGAATCAGGAAAACTAGCTAAGTTCGTCCATTTCACCATAAAGTCAAAGCTAGACTAAAAGAGACCAAAGTTTCATCTCAGAGAAACAACAATGAATAACTAAGACATATTATCTTCCCTTGAAGCTTTGGGGAGAGCATGGGGTTACACAAACATCCTATATGCCCCTCGAATCATGAAAACTAGCTAAGTTCGTCCATTTCACCATAAAGTCAAAAGCTAGACTAAAAGAGACCAAACTTTCATCTCAGAGAAACAACAATGAATAACTAAGACATATTCTCATCCCTTGAAGCTTTGGGAAGAGCATGGGTTTACACAAACATCCTCGAGGCCTCTTGAATCGCGAAAACTCATTAAGTTTATCAGTTTGAACAAAAAGTCAAAGATCAAAAAGTAAAAAACTTTCATCTGAGAGAAATAATAAATTAACCAAGACATATTCATATCCGTTAAACCTTTAGGGAGAACTTGAGGTCACATAAACATCCTTTAGGTAAACCATGAAAACTAGCTAAGTTTATCCATTTCATGAAAAACACAAAGAAAGACCTAAAGGAACCAAACTTTCGTCTAAGAGAAATAACAACGAATAACCAAGACATATTCTCATTCGTTGAAGCTTTGGGCAGAGTTGGGGTTGTCCATTTAACCATAAAGTCAAAAATAGACCAAATGGTACTAAACTTTCATCTAGGAGAAACAATAACAAATAACTAAGACATAGTCTCATCTCTTGAAGCTTTGTGGAGAGCTTGGGGCCACACAAATTGCCTCTAGGCCTCTCGAATGATGAAAACTCGATAAGTTTGTACGTTTGATCAAAAAGTTAAGGATAGACCAAAGGGAATCAAAACTTTCGTCTGAGAGAAACAATGACGAATAACCAAGAACTTTGGGAATGATTGGGGTCACGCAAACATCCTCTAAGTCTCTTGAATCACAAAAACTTGCTAAATTTGTCTGTTTGACCAAAAAGTCAGAGGTAGACCAAAAAGAACCAAATTTTCGTCTATGTGTAACAACAATGAATAACCAAGACATGTTCTCATCCCTTAAAGCTTTGGGGAGAGCTTGGGGTTATACAAACATCCTCGAGGCCTCTCGAATTACAAAAACTTGCTATGCTTGTCCATTTAAGCAAAAAGTTGAAGTTAGACTAAAATGAAGGAAACTTACATCTAAGAGAAACAACAACGAATAACTAAGACATATTCTCTTCTGTTGAAGCATTGGGGAGAGCTTGGGGCCATACAAACATCCTATAGGCCTCTCGAATCACGAAACTCGTCCGTTTGACCAAAAAATCGAAGATAGGTGAAATGGAACCAAACTTCCATCTAAGATAAACAATAACGAAAAACCAAGACATATTTTCATCCCTTGAAGCTCTGCGGAGAGTTGGGGCCATACAAACATCCTCTAGGCCTCGCAAGTCACGAAAACTCGCTAAGTTCATCCATTTGACTAGAAAGCCAAAGTTAGACTGAAAGGAACCAAACTTTCGTCTAAGAGAAACTACAACAAATAACCAAGATATATTCTCATCCCTTGAAGCTTTGGGGACAGATTGGGCTCACACAAACATATTCTGGGTGCCTCGAATCACGAAAACTTGGTAAGTTTGTCCGTTTGACTAAAAAGTCAAAGATAGATCAAAGGGAACCAAACTTTCCTCTAAGAGAAACACTAACGAATAACCAAGAGATAATCTCATCCTTTGAAGCTTTGGGGAGAGCTTAGGGTCACACAAAAATCCTCTAAGCCTCTCGAATCACCAAAAACTTGCTAAGTTTGTCTTGTTTGACCAAAAAGTGAAAATAGGCCATAGGGAACCAAACTTTCATCTATGATAAACAATAATGATTAATGAAGACATATCCTCATCCGTTGAAGCTTTGGGGAGAGCTTGAGGTCATACAAACATCATCTAGGTCTCTCAAATCATGAAAAGCCACTAAGTTAGCCTGTTTGACCAAAATGTCAAAGATAGACCATAAGGAAAAACTTTCGTCAAAGAGAAACAACAACGAATAACCAAGACATATTCTCATCCCTTGAAGCTTTACGAAGAGCTTGGGGTCATACAAACATCCTCTAGGCCTCTCAAATCACGAAAACTCATTTAGTTCATCCATTTGAAAAGAAAGCCAAAGTTACACAGAAAGGAACCAAACTTTCGTCTAAGAGAAACAACAACGAATAACCAAGACAAATAGTCATCCCTTGAGGCTTTGGAGAGAGCTTGGAGTCACACAAATATCCTCTAGGCCACTTTAATCAGAAAAACCCGCTAAGTTTGTCTGTTTGACCATAAAGTCAAAGACAGACCAAGAGGAACAAAACTTTCTTCTAAGAGAACAACAACGAATAACCAACACATATTCTCATCCATTGAAGCCTTGGGGAGATCTCGGGGTCAGACAAATATCCTCTAAGCCTCTCGAATCATGAAAACTTGTAAAGTTTGTTTGTTTGACCAAAAAGTGAAAGATAGGTGAAAAGGAACCAAACTTTTGTCTAAGGAAAACAACAACGATTAACCAAGACATATTCTTATCCGTTGAAGCTTTGGGAAGAGCTTGAGGTCACACAAACATCCTCTAGGTCTCTCGAATCACGAAAACTCCCTAAGTTAGTTCATTTAACCAAAAAGTCAAAGGCAGATCAGAAGGAAACAACAATGAATAACAAAGACATATTCTAATCCCTTGAAGCTTTGGGGAGAGCTTGCGGTCATATAAATGTCCTCTAGGCCTCTCGAATGATGAAAACTCTCTACATTTGTACGTTTGACCAAAAAGTCAAAGGAAGACGAAAAAGAACCAAACTTTCGTCTGAAAGAAACAACAGCGAATAACCAAGACATATTCTCATCCCTCAAAGCTTTGGGAAGAGCTTGGGGTCATACAAACATCTTCTAGGCCTCCTAAATCACAAAAACTTGCTAAGTTCATCCGTTTGACGGTAAAGTCAAAGCTAGACCAAAAGGAACTAAACTTTTATTTACGATAAACAGCAATGAATAACTAAGCCATATTCCTATCCCGTGTAGCTTTGGGGAGAGCAAGTCATACAAACATCCTCTAGGCCTCTCAAATCATAAAAACTCGCTAAGTTAGTCCGTTTGAGGAAAAAGTTAAAGATAGACCAGAAGGAACCACACTTTTATCTAAGAGAAACAACAACGAATAACCAACCCATATTGTCATCCCTTCAAGCGTTGGGAAGCTTGGGGTCACACAAACATCCCCTAAGCTTCTCTAATCTCGAAAAATCGCTAAGTTCGTCCATTTAACGACAAAGTCAAAGATAGACCAAAAGGAAGCAAACTTTCATCAAAGAAAAACAACAACGAATAACCAAGAGATATTCTCATCCCTTGAAGCTTTGGGGAGAGCTTGGCATCACACAAACATCCTCTAGGCCTCACGAATCAGAAAAAGTTGCTACATTTGTCAGTTTGGCCAAAAAGTCAAAGATAGAGCAAAAGAACTAAGCTTTCGCCTTTGAGAAACAACAACGAATAGCCAAGACATATTCTCATCCCATGAAGCTTTGGAGAGAGCTTGGGGACACGCAAACATCCTCTAGGCCTCCCGAATCACGAAAACTCACTAAGTTTGTTCATTTGACCGTAACGTCAAAGAAAGCCCAAAAGGAAGTAAACTTTCATCTAAGAGAAATAACAACGATTAACAATGACATATTCTCATCCTTAAAGTTTTGGGGAGAGCTTAGGGTCACACGAACATGTTTTAGGCCTCTTGAGTTACTAAAACTTGCTAGGTTTGTTGGTTTGACTAAAAAGTCATAGATAGACAAACTGAAAGTAAACTTTATTCTAAGAGAAACAACAACAAATAACCAAGACATATTCTCATCGTTTCAAGGTTTGTGGGGAGCTTGGGGTCATATTAATATCCTCGAGGCCGCTCGATTCACAAAAACTTGCTAGGTTTGTCTGTTTAACCAGAAAGTCAAAGGTAGACTAAAAGAAAAAAAACTTTCTTCTTAGAGAAATAATAACAAAGAACGAAGACATATTATCATCCCTTGAAGCTTTGAGGATAGCTTGGGGCTACATAAACGTCCTCTAGGCCCCTCAAATCATGAAAAGTTGCTAAGTTTGTTCATTTGCGAAAAGAGTCAAAGATAGACCAAAAGGAACCAAAACATATTTTCATCCTTTGAAGCTTTGTGCAGAGTTTGGGTTCATACAAGCATCCTCTTTTTCTCTTAAATCATGAAAACTCACTAAGTTTGTCCGTTTGACCATAAAGTTAAAGATTGATAAAAAGGAAGCAAACTTTCATCCAAAAGAAAAGAATAACAAACAACCGAGACATATTCTCATCCCTTGAACCTTTGGGGTGAGTTTGAGGTCACACAAACATCCTCTAGGCCTCTCAAATTACAAAAGCTTGCTAATTTAGTCTGTTTATCCAAAAAGTCAAAGATAGAGCTGAAGCAACCAAACTTCCATCTAAGAGAAGCAACAACGAATGACCAAGACATATTGTCATCCCTTCAAGCTTTGGGGTCACACGAACATCCCCAAAGCCTCTCGAATCTGGAAAACTCGCTAAGTTTGTCCAATTGATGATAAAGTCAAAGATAGAGCAAAAGGTAGCAGACTTTCATCTAAGAGAAGTAACAACGAATAAAAATGACATATTCTCATTCCTTGAAGCTATGGGGAGAGCTTAGTATCAAACAAACATCCCCTAGTCCTCATGAATTACAAAAAGTTGCTACATTTGTCAGTTCGACCAAATAGTCAAAAGTAGACCAAAAGAACTAAAGTTTCATCTAAGAGAAACAACAACGAATAACCAACACATATTCTCATCCCTTGAAACTTTGGGGAGAGCTTGGAGTCACACAAACATCCTCTAGGCCTCTCGAATCACGAAAACTCGCCATCTTTGTCAATTTGACCAAAAAGTCAAAGATAGACCAGAAGGAACCGAACTTCATCTAAGAGAAACAATAACGAATAACTAAGACATATTGTCATCCCTTCAAGCTTTGGGAGGGGGCTTGGGGTCACACATATACCCTCTAGGCCTCTCGAATCAAGAAAACTCGCTAAGTTTGTCTATTTGACCATAAAGTCAAAGGTAGATCAAAAGGAACTAAACTTTCATCCAAGATAAATAACAACGATTAACAAAGACATATATTCTCATCCCTTGAAGCTTTGGGGAGAGCATGGGGTCACACAAACATCTTTAAGGCCTTTCGAATCAAGAAAACTTGCTAGGTTCATCCTGTTAGACTAAAGAGTCAAAGATAGACCGAATGGAAGCAAACTATATTATGAGAGAAAGAACAACAAATAAGCAAGACATATTTTGATCCCTTAAAGCTTTAAGGAGAGCATGGGGACGCACAAACGTCCTCTAGGCCTCACGAATCACCAAAAGTTGCTACATTTGTCAGTTTGACCAAAAAGTCAAAGATAGACGAAAAGAACTAAACTTTCGTCAATGAGAAATAACAATGGATAACTAAGATATATTCTAATCCCTTGAAGCATTGGGGATAGTTTGGGCTCACGCAAACATCCTCTAGGCCCTTCGAACCACAAAAACTCACAAAGTTTGTCCATTGGACCAAAAAATCAAAGATAGACCAAAAGAAACCAAACTTTCATCTAAGAGAAATAACAACGAATAACAAAGACATATTGTCATCCGTTCAAGTTTTAGGAAGAGCCTAGGGTCACACAAACATCTTTTAGGCCTCTCGAATCATGAAAATTTTCTAGTTTAATCCGTTTGACTAAAAACTCAATGATAAACCAAACGAACTAAGCTTTCATCTAAGAGAAATAACAACAAATAAACAAGGCATATTCTCTTCCCTTGAAACTTTGGGGAGAGGTAAGGGTTACAAAAATATCCTCTAGGCCTCTCGAATCATGAAAACTCTCTAAGTTCCTCTACTTGACCATAAAGTCAAGGATAGACCAAAAGGAAGCAAACTTCCGTCGAAGAAAAGCGACAACGAATAACCAAGACATGTTCTCATCCCTTGAAGCTTTGGGGAGAGGTTTGGGTCACAGAAACATCCTCTCAGCCCCTTGAATCGAGAAAACTAGCTAAGTTTGTCCATTTGACTAAAAAGTCAAAGATAGACCAAAAGGAACCAAACTTTCATCTAAGAGAAGTAACAACGAATAAACAAGACATATTCACAGCCCTTGATGCTTTAGGGAGAGCTTGGGGTCACACAAACATCCTTTAGGCCTCTCAAATCATGAAAGCTCGCTAAGTTTGTTTGTTTGACCAAAAAGTCAAAGATAGACTAAAAAGAACCAAACTTTAGTCTATGAGAAACAACAATGAAAACGAAACTTTTATCTAAGAGAAACAACAACGAATAACCAACACATATTCTCATCCTTGAAACTTTGGGGAGAGCTTGGGGTCATGCATCCTCTAGGCCTCACGATTCCCGAAAAGCCACTAAGTTTCTCAGTTTGACCAAAAAGTCAAAGATAAACAAAAAGAAGTAAACTTTCTTCTAAGAGAAACAACAAAGAATAACTAAGACATATTTTCATCCCCTGAAGCTTTGGGGAGAACTTGGCATCTCACGAACATCTTCTAGGCCTCTCAAATCACCAAAACTCACTAAGCTTGCCCATTTGTCCATAGGCCAAAAGGAACCAAAGTTTCGTTTAAGAGAGACAACAACGAATAACCAAGACATAGTTTATCTTTGAAGCCTTGGGGAGAGCTTGCAGTCACTGAAACAGCCCTCTCGAATCACAAAAACTCGCTAAATTAGTTCGTTTAGCCCAAAATTCAAAGATAGAACAGAAAGAACCAAACTTTCAACTAAGAGAAACAACAACGAATAACCAAGACATATTGTCAATCCCTTAATTTAGGGAGAGCTTGGGTCACACAAACATCTCTAGTCCTCCTGAATGATGAAAACCAATACTTTTGTCTGTTTGACTAAAAAGTCAAAGTAGTATAAAAGGAACCAAACTTTCATCTAAGAGAAACAATAACGAATAACAAAGAAATATTCTCATCCCTTGAAGCTTTTTTGTCGTTTGACCAAAAGTCAAGAATACAAAAGGAACCAACTTAATTAAGGGACCACAACAGCGAATAAACTAAACAATTGTCATCCTTTGAGGGCTTGGAGAGCAGCTTGGGTCACACAAACATCCTAGGCCTCTCAAATGACAAAAACTTGCATGTTTGTCTGTTACACCAAAAAGTCAAAGATAGATCGAAGGAACCAAACTTTCGTCAAAGAGAAACAATAAACAATAATGAGCGAATATTGTCATCCCTTGAACACTTTGGGGAGGAGGCTTTAGGGTCAACACACATCCTCAGGCCTCTCGATGACAAAAAAACTAGCTAATGTTTGTTCCGAATTGACCAAAAAGCCATTAGATAGACATAATTGAACCAAACTTTGTCTAAGAGAAACAACAACCAAAAAATGAGGACATGTTTGTCATCCATGAAGCTTTGGGGAGAGCTTAGGGTACACAACTTCCTCTGGCCTCTGAAATTAACGAAAAACTTGCTAGTTTAGTCCTTTTCGACCAGAAGTCAATGATAGACTAAAAGGAACAAATTTTCGTCTAAGAAAACAATAACGAATTACCAAGACATTGTCATCTCTTCAGGCTTTGGGAGAGCTAAGTGTCACACAATCGTCCTCTAGGTTTCTCGAGTGATGAAAACTTGCTATGTTTGTCTATTTGGACAAAAAAAGTCAAAGATAGACCGGAAAGGAATGAAACTTTCTCCAAGAGAATAACAAAACAAATAAGAAGGACATATTGTCATCCCTTGAAGCTTTGTTGGGGCTTGTGTCAACACAAATCCTCTAGCCTCTGAAATACGAAAACTTGCTAATTTTGTTCGTCTGACTAAAAAGTCAATGATAGACAAAAAGGAACCAAACTTTCATCTAGAGAAACAACAGCTATAACCAAGAATTGTCATCCCTTGAGCTTTGGGAGAGCACGGAGTCACATAAGTATCCTCTAGCCCCTGAATGACGAAAACTTGCTATGTTTGTCCGTTTGAACAGAAAGTTAAAGACAGACCAAAGGAACAAACTTTCGTCTAAAAGAAACACAACCATAACCAAGACATTGTCATCCTTGGCTTTGGGGAGAGCTCGGAGTCACATAAGCATCTCTACGCCCTCGATGACGAAAACTTGCTATGTTTGTCTGTTTGAAAACAAGTTAAAGACAGACAGAAAGGACCAAACTTTCGTCTAAGAGAAACAACAACCATAATCAAGACATTTGTCATCCTTGAGGTTTGGGAGAGCTTGGGTCACAAAATCATCCTCAGGCCTCTCGAATGACGAAAAACATGCTATGTTTGTCGTTTTTAAAAAAGTCAAAGATAGACCGAAAGAAAAAACTTTCGTCTAAGAGAAACAAACTAATTACGAGACATATTTCATCCCTTGAAGCTTTGTGAGAGCTTGGAGTCACACAAACATCCTCTGGTCCTCTCAAATACGAAAACTTGCTAATTTTTCGGTTTGACCAAAAAGTCAACGATAACAAAAGAAGCAAACTTTATCTAAGAGACACAACAGCGAATAACAAGACATTATCATCCCTTGAGCTTTGGGGAGAGGTTGGGTCACCACAACATCCTCTAGCGGCCTCGAATGACGAAAACTTGCTATGTTTGTCCGTTTGACAAAGAGTTAAAGATAGACCAAAGCAAAGCAACTTTCTTCTAAGAGAACAAAACAAAAACAAGACATATTTTCCTTCCTGAAGCTTTGGGGAGAGCTTGGGTCAACACAAATATTCTAGGCCTCTTGAATGACGAAAACTTGCTATGTTTGTCTGTTTGACAAAAAGTCAAAGATAGACTGAAAGGAACTAAACTTTCGTCTAAGAGAACAACAACCAATTTCAGAGGATATATTGTCATCTTCTTGAAGTTTTGTGGGAGCTTGAAGTCACACAAACATCTTCTGGGCCTCTGCAAATCACGAAAACTTACCAATGTTTGTCCGTTGACTAAAAAGTCAACGATAAACGCAAAGGAACAGACTTTATCTAAGAGACACAACAGCGAATAACCAAGACATTGTCATCCTTGAGGCTTTGGGAGAGCTTGGGTCACACAAACATCCTCTAGGCCTCTGGAATGATGAAAACTGCTATTTTGTCCGTTTGACCAAAAAGTCAAACGATAAACGAAAAGGAACCAGACTTTAATCTAAGAGACACAACAAGCGAATAACCAGACATTGTCATCCCTTGAGGCTTTGGGGAGAGCTTGGGTCACACAAACATCCTCTAGGCCCTCGAATGACGAAAACTTGCTATGTTTGTCTGTTGACCAAAGAGTCAAAGATAGACCAAAAGAAAGCAACTTTCGTCTAAGAGAAACAACAACAAATAACAGACGTATTGTCTTCCCTTCGAAGCTTTGGGGAGAGCTTGGGTCGCAAAAACATCTTTAGGCCTCCGAATGACGAAAACTTGCTATGTTTGTCTGTTTGACCAAAAAGTGAAAGATAGACCGAAGGAACCAAACTTTCATCTAAGAGAAGCAAACAAGCAATTACGAGGACATATTGTCATCCCTTGAAGGCTTTGTGGAGAGCTTGTGTCACACAAACATCCTCTGGTCTCTTAATCACGAAAACTTGCTAATTTTATCCGTTGACCAAAAAGTCAATGATAAACCAAAAGGAACAGTCTTTAATCTAAGAGACAAAAGCGAATAACCTAAGACAATTGTCATCCCTTGAGCTTTGGGAGAGCTTGGTGTCACAAAAACATCTTCTAAGCTCTCGAATGACGAAAACTTGCTATGTTGTCTGTTAGACTGAAAAGTCAAAGATAGACCGAAAAGGAACTAAACTTTCGACAAAAAAAACAACAACATAAGAGACATATTCATCACTTGAAGCTTTGGGAAGCTTGGGTTCACACAAACATCCTTTGGGCCTCTCGAATGACGAAAACTAGCTGTTTGTCGTTTGACCAAAAAGTCTAAGATAGACTGAAGAACGAAACTTTCTCTAAGAGAAATAACAACGCATAACGAGGACATATTGTCATCTCTTGAAGTTTTGTTGTGGCTTGTGGTAACACAAACATCCTCTTGCGCCTCTCAAATGACGAAACTTGCTGTGTTTGTCTGTTTGACCAAAAACGTTAATGATAGACAAAAAGGAATCAACTTTTGTCTAAGAGAACAACAAATAACCCTGACATATTGTCATCCCTTGAGCTTTGGGGTGGTTGGGTCACACAAACATCTCCTAGGCCTCTCGAATGACAAAATATTTGCTATGTTTGTTGTTAACCAAAAAGTCAAAGATAAACAGAAAGGATCCAAACTTTGTCTAAGAGAAACGACACCAATAACGAGACATATTATCATCCCTTGAAGCTTTGGGAGAGCTTGGGGTCACACAACATCCCTAGCCGCTCGAATTAAAAAAGTTGCTATGTTTGTCCGTTTGACAAAAGTCAAAGATCGAGAAAAGAACCAAACTTTTCGTCTAAGAGTAAAACTACAATAACAAGACATATATCTTCCCTTATAGCTTTGGAGAGAGCTGGGGTCACACAAACATCCTCTTAGGCCTCTCAAAATACGAAAACTTGCTAATTTTGTCCATTTGACCAAAAAGTCTACGCATAGACCATAAGCAACCAAACTTTCGTCTAAGAGAAACAACAGCGAATAACCAAAACATTGTCATCCCTTGGGCTTGGGAGAGCTGGGAGTCACACAAACTCCTCTAGCACCTCGAATGAAATGAAACTTACTATGTTTGTCCGTTTGACCAATAAGTCAAAGGTAGACCAGAAGGATCCAAACTTTCTCTAAGAGAAACAACACAATAACAAAGACATATTTATTCCTTGT
>NSJW01000408.1:0-48960 GCA_019955255.1 Castanospermum australe | reverse complement strand
CTTGTACCTTCAGGGAGACTTGGTGGCACAAACTTCCTCTAGCCTCTCGAAAGACAAAACTTGCTATGTTTGTCCTTTTGACAAAAAGTCAAAGATAGACCAAAATGAACCAAACTTTCGTCTAAGAGAAACAACACCAATAACGAGGACATATTGTCATCCCTTGGGGCTTTGGGAGAGCTTGGGGTCACACCTAGGCCTCTCAAATCACGAAAACTTGCTAATTCTGTCCGTTTTAACCAAAGGTCAATGATAGACCAAAAGGAACTAAACTTTCGTCTAAGGGAAACAATAACGAATAACTAAGACATTAGCATCTCCTGAGGCTTTGGGAAGAGCTTGGGGTCACACAAACATCCTTTAGGCCTCCCAAATGACGAAAACTTGCTATGTTTGTCTGTTTGACCAAAAACTGAAAGGTAGACCAGAAGGAACCAAACATTCGACTAAGAGAAATAACAATCAATTACGAGGACATATTGTCATCCCTTGAAGCTTTGGGGAGAGCTTGGGAGTCACACAAACATCCTCTGGGCCTCTCGAATGATGAAAACTAGTTATGTCTGTCCGTTTGACAAAAAAGTCAAAGATAGACCAGAAGGAACTAAACTTTCATCTAAGAGAAACAACAACCAATAACGACGACATATTGTCATCCCTTGAAGCTTGGGGGAGAGCTTGGGGGTCACATAAATTACCTCTAGGCCTTTCGAAATGATGAAAACTTGCTAAGTTTGTCCCTTTCTCCTAAAAGTCAAGGAAAGACCAAGAGGAACCAAACTTTCGCCGAAGAGAAAAATAACAACGAATAACCAAGACCTATTCTTATCCCTTGAGGCTTTGAGGAGAGCTTGGGTTACACAAACTTCCTTTAGGCCTCTCGAATCACAAAAACATGCTAAGTTTTTCGGTTTGACAAAAAAGTCATAGATCGACCAGAAGGAAATAAACCTTTCATCTAAAAGAAACAACAATGAATAACCAAGACATATTGTCATCTCATGATACTTTGGGGAGAGATTGGAGTCACACAAAAAATCTCTAGGCCTCTCTAATCACAAAAACTTGGTAAGTTTTTCTGTTTGACAAAAAAGTCAAAGACAGACCAAAACGAACTAAACTTTTGTCTAAGGGAAACAATAACGAATAACCAAGACATATTGTTCATCACTTGAAGCTTTGGGTTGAACTTGGGGTCACAGAAACATCCTTTAGGCCTTTCAATTGGCGAACACTCGCTAGGTCTGTCCATTTGGTCGAAAAAACAAAGATAGACTAAAAAGGAAACAAACTTTCGTCTAAGAGAAACAACAACGAATAACCAAGACATATTGTCATCCCTTGATGCTTTGCGGAGAGCTTGGGGTCACACAAGAAATACTCTAGGCCTCTTGAATCACAAAAACTTGCTAAGTTTTTCCGTTTGACAAAAAAGTTAAAGATAGATCAAAAGGAACCAAACTTTTGTTTATGAGAAACAACAACGAATAACCAAGACATATTTTCATTCTTTGAAGCTTTGGGGAGAATTTGGGTTCACACAAACATCCTTTAGGCCTCTCGAATGACTAAAACATGGTAGGTTTGTCTGTTTGACCAAAAAGTCAAAGATAGACCAAAAGAAACCAAACTTTCGTCTAAGAGAAATAACAACGAATAACCAAGATGTACATCTCATCCCTTGGACACTTTGGGGAGAGCTTGGGGTCACATGAATATCCTCTAGGCCTTTCGAATGGCGAAAACTCGCTAAGTTTGTCCGTTTGTCCTAAAAGTCAAGGAAAGACCAAGAGGAACCAAACTTTCGTCTAAGAGAAAAATAACAACAAATAACCAAGATATATTCTTATCCCTTGAAGCTTTGGGGAGAGCTTGGGGTTACACAAACATCCTCAAGGCCTCTCGAATCACAAAAACTTGCTAAGTTTGTTTGTTCAACTAAAAAGTCAAAGATAGACCAAAAGGAACCAAACTGTTGTCTAAGAGAATCAACAATAACCAAGACATATTGTCATCCCTTGAAGCTTCGTGGAGAGCTTAGGGTCACACAAACATCATCTAGGCCTCTCGAATCACGAAAACTCGCTAAGGAGTGCTTGGGCTTATTCAAACGTTGCCTATGCATTTTGGATCACAAAACCTTTGCTAGGCTTGAACAATTGACCATAAAGTCAAAGATATATTAAAAAGAAGCAAACTTGATGACTATGTTAGATGAGAAAGAAGAAGGTAGAGATATTTTCAAACCTTAAAGCTTTAAGGAGTTCTTGGGGCCACTCTAACATTGCTTGGGCATTTCAAAACACAAAAACTTCGCTAGGTATGACCATTTGACCAGAAAGTTAAACATAAATCAAAAGAAAGCAAACTTAATGACTAAGTTAGATGCGAATGAAGAAGGTGAAGATATTTTCAAACCTTTAATCTTTAAAGAGTGCTTAGGGTCACATAAACATTACCTAGCCCTTTCGGATCCCAAAAATTATGTTAGGTTTGACTATTTCACTATAAACTCAAAGATATATCAAAAGGAAGCAAACTTAATGACTAAGTTAGATAAGAATGAAAAATCTGGAGATATTTTCAAACATTGATGCTTCAAGGAGTGCTTGGGGTCTAACAAATATTGTCTAGGCCTTGGGATCACAAAAACTTTGTTAGCTTTGACCATATGACCATAAAGTCAAAGATATATCAAATGGAAGGAAACTTAGTAACAAAGATAGATGTGAATGAAGAAGGTGGAGATATTTTCAAACCGTGAAGTTTTAAGGAGTGGTTGGGGTCACTCAAACATTGCCTAGGCATTTTGGATCACAAAAACTTTCCAAAGCTTGAGCATTTGACTATAAAGTCAAAGATAGATCAAAAGAAAGTAAACTTAATGACTAAGTTAGAGGCGCATGGAGAAGGGGGAGATATTTTTAAACCTTGAAACTTTAAGGAGTGCTTTGGGTCTCTCAAACATTACCTTGGCCAATTGGAACTCAAAAACTTCGCTAGGATTGACCATTTGACCCTAAAGTCAAATATAGATCAAAGGGAAGCAAACTTAATAACTAAGTTAGGTGAAAATGAAGAAGATGGAGATATTTTCTAACATTGATGCTTAAAGGAGTGCTTGGGGTCACTCAAATATTGCCTAGGCTACTCAGATCACAAAAGCTTTGCTAGGTTTGACCATTTGACCGTAAAGTCAAAGATAGAACAAAAGGAAGCAAACTTAATGACTAAGTTAGGCAAAAATGAAGAAGAAGGATATATTTTCAAACCTTAAAGCTTTAAAAAGTGCTTGGGGTCACTCAAACATTATCTAGACCATTTAGATCACTAAAATTTTGCTACGTTTTTCCATTTGACCATAAAGTCAATAACAGATCAGAAGAAAGCAAACTTAATGACTAAGATAGGTGAAAATGAATAAGGTGGGGATATTTTCAAACCTTGAAGCTTTCATGAGCGTTTGGGGTCACTCAAATATTGCCTAGGCCGTTCGGATCACAAAACTTTGTTAGGTTTGAGCACTTAACCTTAAAGTCAAAGATATATCAAAAGGAAGCAAACTTAACGACTAAGTTAGGTAAGAATGAAGAAGTTGGATATATTTTCAAGCCTTGAAGCTTTGAAGAGTGCTTGGGGTCACTCTAATATTGCCTTGGCCATTCGGATCACAAAAACTTTGTTAGGTTTCACCATTTGACCTTAAATTCAAAGATAAATTAAAAGGAAGCAAACTTAATAACTAAGTTAGGTGAGATTGAAGAAGTTAGACACATTTTCAAAACATGAAGCTTTAAGGAGTGGTTGGGGTCACTCAAATATTGACTAGGCCATTTAGATCACAAAAACTTTATTAGGATACACTATTTGAGCTTAAAGTCAAAGACAGATTAAAAAGAAGCAAAGTTAATGACAAAGTTAGATGAGAATGAAGAAGGTGGAGATATTTTCAAACCTTCAACTTTAAGGATTGCTTGCGGTCACTCAAATATTACCTAGGTCATTCGGATCACAAAAACTTTGGTAGGTTTGACCATTTGACCTTAAAGTCAAAGTTAGATCAAAAGGAAGTAAACTTAATGACAAAGTTAGATGAGAATGAAGAAGGTGGAGATATTTTCAAACCTTGAAGCTTTAACGAGTGCTTGGGGAGGCTCTAACAATGCCTTGGCATTTCGGATCACAAAAACTATGCTAGGCTTGACCATTTGACCATAAAGTCAAAGACAAATCAAAAGGAAGCAAACTTATTGATTAAGTTTGACGAGCATGCAGAAGGTGGAGATATTTTCAATCCTTTATATTGTAAGGAGTGCTTAGGGTGACTCAAATATTGCCTAGGCTTTTTCGATCAGAAAAACTATGTTAGGTTTGACCATTTGACCATAAAGTCAAAGATATATCAAATGATACAAACTTAATAACTAAGTTAGATGAGAGTGAAGAAGGTAGAGATATTTTCAAACCTTAATGCTTTAAGGAGTGCCTTAGGTTGCTCATACATTGCCTAGGCCTTTCGGATCACAAAAACTATGTTAAGTTTGATTGTTTGACCACAAAGTCAAACATAGACCAAAAAGAACGAAACTTAATGACAAAGTTAGATGTGAATGAAGAAGATGAAGATATTTTCAAACCTTAAATCTTTATGGAGTGCTTAGGCTAGCTCAAACATTACCTAGGTCATACGGATCACAAAAACTGTGTTGGATTTGATGATTTGGCCATAAAGCCAAAGATATATCAAAAGGAAGCAAATGTAATGACTAAGTTATATGAGAATGAAGAAAGCAGTGATACTTTAAATCCTTGATGCTTTAAGGAGTGCTTGGGGTCACTCAAACATTACCTTAGCTGTTTGGATCACCAAAACTTTGCTAGGTTTGAACATTTGACCATAAAATCAAAGATAGATCGAAAGGAAGCAAACTTAACGACTAACTTAGGTGAGAATGAAGAAGTTGGATATATTTTCAAGCCTTGAAGCTTTGAGGAGTGCTTGGGGTCACTCAAACATTGCTTAGGCATTCCCGATCAAAAAAGTCTGCTAGGCTTGACCATTTGACCATAAAGTCAAAGACAGATCAAAAAGAAGGAAACTTATTGACTAAGTTAGACGAGCATGCAGAAGATGGAGATATTTTCGATCGTTGATGCTTTAAGGAGTACTTGGGGTCACTCAAATATTGCATAGGCCATTCGGATCACAAAAACTTTTTTAGGTTTGATCATTTAACCTTGAAGTCAAAGGTAGATCAGAAGGAAGCAAACTTAACGACTCACTTAGGTGAGAATAAAGAAGTTGGATATATTTTCAAGCGTTGAAGCTTTGAGGAGTGCTTGGGGTCACTCTAATATTTCCTAGGCCATTTGGATCACAAAACCTTTGTTAGGTTTCACCATTTGACCTTACATTCAAAGATACATCAAATGGAAGCAAACTTAATGACTAAGTCAAGTGAGAATGAAGAAATGAGGCATATTTTCAAAACTTGAAACTTTAAGGAGTGTTTGAGGTCACTCAAATATTGCCTAGGCCATTCGGATCACAAAAACCATGGTAGGATAGACCATTTGACCTTAAAGTCAAAGAAAGATTAATAGGAAGCAAACTTAATGACTAAGTATGATGATAATGAAGAAAGTGTAGATATTTTCAAACCTTCAACTTTAAGGAGTGCTTAGGGTCACTCAAATATTGCCTAGGCCGTTCGGATCCCAAAAATTATGTTAGGAGTGACCCTTTGGCCATAAAATCAAAGACAAATCAAAAGAAAGCAAACTTAAAGACAAAGTTAGATGCGAATGAAGATGGTGTAGATATTTTCAAACCTTGAAGCTCTAAGGAGTGCTTTGGGTCAGTTAAACATTACCTAGGCCATTTGGAACACAAAAACTTTGCTAGGTTTGCCCATTTGACCACAAAGTCAAAGATAGATACAAGGGAAGCAAACTTAACGACTAATTAAGAAGAGAATGAAGAAGGTGGAGATATTTTTAAATTTTGAATCTTTAAGGAGTGCTTGGGGTCACTTAAACATTGTCTAGCCTTTCTGGATCAGAAAAACAATGTTTGGTTTGACCATTTGATCGTAAATTCAAAGATATATAAAAAAGAAGCAAACTTATTGACAAAGTTAGATGAGCTTGCTGAAGGTGGAGATATTTTCAATCCTTGATGCTTTAAGGAGAGCTTGGGGTCACTCCAACATTGCCTAGGTCTTTTGGATCGCAAAAACTATGTTAGGTTTGACCATTTGACCATAAAGTCAAAGATATATCAAATGAAAGCAAACTTAATGACTAAGTTAGATTAGAATAAAGAAGGTGGAGATATTTTCAAACCATGAAACTTTAAGGAGTGTCTAGGGTCACATGACCATTGCCTAGGCATTTCAGATCACAAACACTTTGCTACGCTTGACCATTTGACTATAAAGTCAAAGATATATTAAAAGGAAGCAAACTTGATGACTAAGTTGGATGAGAATGTAGAAGGTCAAGATATTTTCAAAACATGAAGTTTTAAGGAATCCATGGCATCACTCGAACATTGCCTAGCCCATTCAGATCACAAAAACATCGTTACATTTGACCATTTAATCATAAAGTCAAAGATAGATCAAAAGGAAGCAAACTTAATGACTAAGTTAGACGAGAATGAAGAAAGTAGAGATAATTTGAAACCTTAAAGGTTTAAAGGGTCTTTGGGGTCACTCAAACAGTGCCTGGGCCATTCGGATCACAAAAACTGTGTTAGGTTAGACCGTTTGACCATAAAGTCCAACATATACAAAAAGGAAACAAACATAATGACTAAGTTTGATGAGAATGAAGAAAGTGTATATATTTTTAAACCCTGATGCTTTAGAGTGTGCCTGGGGTCATTCAAACATTGTGTAGGGTCACTTAACCATTGCCTAGGCCTTTCAAATCCCAAAAACTATGCCAGGTTTGGCTATTTGATCTTAAAGACAAAGATATATAAAAAACAAGCAAACTTAATGGAAAAGTTAGATGAGAATGAAGAAGGGGGAGATATTTTCAAACCTTGTAGCTTTAAGGAGCGCTTCGGGTCACCGACGTGAATTGTCGAACTCACTCAAATTAACCAGGCTTATAAAAGAAAATTTGTAAATATAGGACAACCTAAATCGTCTCCCCAAGGATTTTTGCATAGAACTAAATCACTCAATTGAAAACAGAACAATAAACAGGGGGGTTTTAATTCGATTGAAATTAAAGCAAGAAATAAAACGAAATTAACAATTTAAAAGCAATCAACCTAGAATTGAGGTTTCAAGGACATCCGTCATTGGACAAAGAATTACTGAGTTTCGTGGTTGACCCTAAACAAATCGGAATCCCTGCATTCATATAGGAACCCTCTCTACTAGATAATCACCTAGAATTTAATCAAACGCTTGGCACGTTCACTCATGCTATAGTACAGTGTTCACTTCAACCTGTTTTTGATTTTAAGTCCCTTGGGTTAATCAACCTAAATATTAAATCTAACATTTAATTCCTTCCCCTGGATGATCAAAATACAAAAATCATAGACAAACCTCATCCGCTCAGATTCAACGTACACAATCGTGTCGCTCAATTCGAGTAAAGGGGGAATAAAAACGGATTCAGTTCATGAAGAGCACGGGTCGTCTGAATTCAACAGCAGAATCCTCAACTCATGGGTTGATTAAATTGGAAAGTTAGCCTACCATGGCTGGGGCACAAATAGAAAACGAAAAAGAAAGAAAAAAGAAGAATAAGATGAACAAAAGAGAGAAAGAAGAGAGGTATTTTTGATCCAAAATTTCCCAAATGTCAAGCTGTTTTTCGTGTTTCCCTAATCTGCTGTTTTAACCTAAAACTAAATCAGGTCAGGAGCTCCAAAACCGGCCCAAATTAAAACATAACTAATGGCTTTGGTCCCAGGTAATTTAGACCCCTACTTACAAAGTTACACCTAATTAACTAAACATAGCTTCAGAATTCTGTGACTAACTTTGGCTCCAATTTTGACTACCTTCTTGTCCAAATTTGGCCTTCAAGCTTCTAATACCATTTATAGCTCTTTGAGTTATCTGCAAAATGAAACAAGAATGAGGTTAATCGGAACCTAGAACAAAAGTTATGATCAAAATACTGGAACAATGTAAATCTAAAAAATTAGCACGAAAATGAATTAAATCCAATTAAAACCCCAAAGTCCAATTTAGACCAAAAACCATCAATTACACACTAAAGAGCCCTAAAATCATTAATCAAATGCAACAATTAAGTGTGATAATTCAATTATCAGTCACTCAAACATTGCCTAGGCCATTCGGATCACAAAAAGTTTGCTAGGTTAGACCATTTGACAATAAAGTCAAAGATATATCAAAAGGAAGCAAACTTATTGACTAAGTCAGATGAGAATGAAGAAGGTGGAGATAGTTTCAAACCTTGAAACTTTAAGGGGTGCTTGGGGTCACTTAAATATTGACTAAGCCATTTGGATCACAAAAACTTCGTTAGGTTAGACCATTTGACCAAAAATTCAAACATAGATAAAAAAGAAGCAAATATAATGACTATGTCAGATGAGAAAGAAGAAGTTTCAGATATTTTCAAACCTTTAAGCTTTAAAAAGTGGTTGGGGTTACACGAACATTGCCTAGGCCATTCAGAGGACAAAAAAACTATCTTAGGTTTAATCATTTGACCATAAAGTCAAAGATATATGAAAAGGAAGCAAACTTGATGACTAAGCTACATGAGAATGAAGAATGTGGAGATATTTTCAAACATTGAAGCTTTAAGGAGTGCTTGGGGCCACTCAAATATTGCCTAGGCCATTCGGATCACAAAAATATAGCTAGGTTTGACCATTTGACCATAAAGACAAAGACAAAGACAGATCAAAAGGAAGCAAACTTAGTGACTAAGTTAGATGAGAATGAAGAAGGTGGTGATATTTGCAAACATTGAAGCTTTAAGGAGTGCTTGGGGTTACTCAAATATTGCCTAGGCATTTAAAATCACAAAAACATCACTAGGTTTGACAATTTGACCACAAATTCAAAGATAGAACAAAAGGAGGCAAGCTTAATGACTGAGTTAGATGAAAATGAAGAATGTGGAGATATTTTCAAACCTTGAAGCATTAAAGAGCGCTTGGGTTCACTCAAACATTGCCTAGGCATTTCGGATCAAAAAAACTTCGCTAGGTTTGACCATTTGACCAAAAGTCAAAGATATATCCAAAGGAAGCAAACTTAATGATAAAGTTTGATGAGGATACAGAAGGTGGAGATATTTTCAATTCAAGAAGCTTTATGGAGTGCTTTAGGTCACTCAAACGTTTCCTAGGCCATTCAGATCGCAATAGCTTCGCTAGGCTTGACCATTTGGCTATAAAGTCAAAGATATATCAAAATGAAACAAACTTAATGACTAAGTTAGATGAGAATGAAGAAGGTGGAGATATTTTCAAACCTTGAAGATTTAAGGAGTGCTTGGGGTCACTAAAACAATGCCTAGGCTATTCGTATCACAAAAACTTTGTTATTATTGACCATTTGACCTTAAAGTTAAAGATAGATCAAAAGAAAGCAAACTTAATGACTAAGTTAGGTAGGAATGAAGAAGGTAAGGATATTTTCAAACCTTGAAGCTTTAAGGAGCGCTTGGGGTCACTCAAAGATTGGCTAGGCCATTTGGATCACAAAAACTTTGCTAGGTTTGGCAATTTAACCACAAAGTCAAAGATATATCAAAAGGAAGCAAATTTAGTGACTAAGTTAGATATGAGTCTAGAAGGTGGAGATATTTGCAAACTTTGAAGCTTTAAGGAGTGCTTGGGGTCACTAAAACATTGCCTAAGCATTTTCTATCACAAAGTCAAAGATAAAACAAAATGAACTAAGTTAGATGAGAATGAAAAAGTTGGAGATATTTTCAAACCTTGAGGCTTTAAGGAGTGCTTGAGCCCACTCATATATTTCCTAGGCCGTTCGGATGATAAAGACTTTGTTAGGATAGACCATTTGACTTTAAAGTCAAAGATAGATCAGAAGGAAGCAAACTCAATGACTAAGTTAGGTGACAATGAAGCAGGTTGAGATATTTTCAAGCCTTAAAGATTTAACGAGTGCTTGTGGTCACTCAAACATTACCTAGGCCATTCGGAGTATAGAAACTTTGCTAGGTTTGAACATTTGACCACAGAGTGAAAGAAAGATAGATCAAAAGGAAGTAAACTTCAAGAGTAAGTTAGAGGAGAATGGATAAGGTGGAGATATTATCAAGCCTTAAAGCTTTAAGGAGTGCTTTTAGGTCACTAAAACATTGCCTAGGCCATTCGGAATACAAAAACTTTGCTAGGTTTTACCATTTGACCATAAAGTTAAAGATAGATCAAAAGAAAGCAAACTTAATGACTAAGTTAGATGAGAATCAAGAAGGCAGAGATATTTTCAAACCATGAAGCTTTAAGGAGTGCTTAGGGTCACTCAACCGTCACCTTGGCATTTCCAAACATAAAAACTTTACTAGGCTTCACCATTTGACCATAAAGTCAAAGATAGATCCAAAGGAAGCAAACTTAATGACTAAGTTGAATGAAAATGCAGAAGGTGGAGATATTTTCAAGACTTGAAGCTTTAAGGAGTGCTTTAGGTCACTCAAACATTGCCTAGCCATTCAGAACACAGAAACTTTGCTAGGTTTTACCATTTGACCATAAAGTTTAAAGATAGATCAAAAGGAAGCAAACTTAATGGCTAAGTGAGATAAGAATCAAGAAGGTGGAGAAATTATCAAATCTTGAATCTTTATGGAGTGGTTGGGGTCACACAAACATTGCCTAGGCCATTCGAATTACAAAAACTATGTTAGGTTCGACCATTTGACCATAAAGACAAAGATATATCAAAAGGAAGAAAACTTAATGACTAAGTTAGATGAGAATGAAGGTGGAGATATTTTCAAACCTTGAAGCTTTAAGGATTGGTTCGGGTTATTGAAACATTGCTTAGGACTTTTGGATAATAAAAACATAGCTAGGTTTGATAATTTGACCACAAAGTCAAAGAAAGAACAAACGGAAGCAAACTTAATGACTAAGTTAGATGAAAATGAAGAAGGAGGAGATATTTTCAAACATTGAGGCTTTAAGGAGTGCTTGGGGTCATTCAAATATTGCCTTGTCCATTCGGATCACAGAAACTTTGCTAGGATACACCATTTAACCTTAAAGTCAAAGATAGATCAAAAGGAAGCAAACTTAATGACTAAGTTTGGTGAGAAACCCTGAGACTTTAAGGAGTGCTTGGGGTCACCCAAACATTGCCTAGGACATTCAAAACACGAAAACAGTGCTAGATTTGACCATTTGATCAAAAAGTCAAAGATATATCAAGCTATGAAGCTTTAAGGAGTGATAGGGGTCACTTAAGCATTGCCTAGGCATTTTGGAACTCAAAAACTATGTTAGCTTTGACCATTTGGCCTTAAAGTCAAAGATATATCAAAAGGAAGCAAACTTCATGACTAAGTTAGAAGAAGATGAAGAATGTGGAGATATTTTGAAACCATAAAGGTTTAAGGGGTGCTTGGGGTCACTCAAACATTGCCTAGGCATTTTGAAACTCAAAAACTATGATGGTTTGACCATTTGGCCCTAAGTCAAAGATATATCAAAAGGAAGCAAACTTAATGACTAACTTAGATGAGAAGTGAAGAAGGTGGAGATATTTTCAAACCTTGAAGCTTTAAGGAGTGCTTAGGGTCACTCACTCAATCATTGCCTAGTCATTTTGGATCACAAAAACTTCGCAAGGATTGACCATTTGACCATAAGGTCAAAGATATGTAAAAAGGAAGCAAACTTAATGACTTAGTTAGATGAGAATGAATAAAGTAGAGATATTTTCAAAACCGTGAATCTTTTTGGGGTGCCTGGAGTCACTCAAAAGTTGCCTAGGCGTTTTGGATCACAAAAGCTTTGTTAGGATACACTATTTGACCTTAAAGTCAAAGATAGATCAAAAGGAAATAACCTTAATGACAAAGTTAGGTGAGAATGAAGAAGGTAAAGATATTTTCAAACTCTGAGGCTTTAAGGAGTGCTTAGGGTCATCCAAACATTCCCTAGGCCATTCAGAACATGAAATCTTTGCTAGGTTTGACCATTTGAACCATAAAGTCAAAGATAGATCAAAAGGAAGCAAACTTAATGACTAAGTTAGATGAGAATAAATAAAGTGGAGATATTTCCAAACCTTCGAATCTTTAAGGAGTGCTTAGGGTCACTAAACATTGCGTAGTCGATTTTGGATCTCAAAAATTTTGTTCGGTTTGGCCATTTGGTTTTAAAGTCAAAGATAGATCAAAAGGAAGCAAACTTAATGACTTAGTTAGATGAGAATGAATAAAGTAGAGACATTTTCAAAACCTGAATCTTTTGGGGTGCCTGGAGTCACTCAAATGTTGCCTAGGCCTTTTGGATCACAAAAGCTTTGTTAGGATACACCATTTGACCTTAAAGTCAAAGATAGATAAAAAGGAAGTAAACTTAATGACAAAGTTAGGTGAGAATGAAGAAGGAAGAGATATTTTCAAATCCTGAGGCCATTCAGAACATGAAATCTTTGCTAGGTTTGACCATTTGACCATAAAGTCAAAGATAGATCAAAAGGAAGCAAACTTAATGACTAAAGTTAGATGAGAATAAAGAAAGTGGAGATATTTTCCAAACCTCGAATCTTTAAGGAGTGCTTGGGCCCCTAACAATATTGCGTAGTCGATTTGGATCTCAAAAAAATTTTGTTAGGTTTGGCCATTTGGTTTTAAAGTCAAAGATAGATCAAAAGGAAGCAAACTTAATGACTAAGTTAGATGAGAATGAATAAAGAGGAGATATTTTCAAAACCGTGAATCATTTTGGAGTGCTTGGGGACATTCAAATGTTGCCTAGGCAATCTGGATCACAAAAACCATGTTAGGTTTGACTTATTGACCATAAAGTCAAAGATATATTAAAAGGAAGCAAACTTAATGACTAAGTTAGATGAGAATGAAGAAGGTCGAGATATTTTCAAACCTTGAATCTTTAAGGAGTGGTTATGGTCACTTAAACAATGCCTAGGCCATTTCGAAACACAAAAACTTTGCTAGGTTTAACCATTTGACCATAAAGTCAAAGATAGATTAAAAAGAAGCAAACTTAATGACTAAGTTAGATGAGAATGAAGAAGGTGGAGATGTTTTCAAACCATGAAGCTTTAAGGAGTGTTTAGGATTATTCAACCATTGCCTAGGTATTTCCGATCATAAAAATTTTGCTAGGCTTCATCATTTCATGATAAAATCAAAGATAGATCAAAAGGAAGCAAACTTAATGACTAAGTTGGATGATAATGCAGAAGGTGACAAAATTTTCAGGACTTGAAGCTTTAAGGAGTGCATTGGCGTCACTCAAACATTATCTTGGCCATTCGGATCACAAAAGCTCTGCTACATTTGACCATTTGACCATAAAGTCAAAGATATATCAAAAGGAAGCAAACTTAATGACTAAGTTAGATGCGAATGGAGAAGGTGGAGATATTTTGAAACCTTAAATGTTTAACGGGTGCTTGGGGTCACTTAAACAATGCCTAGGTCATTCGGATCGCAGAAACTAAGTTAGGTTAGACCATTTGGCCTATAAAGTCAAAAAAACATTAAAAGGAAGCAAACTTAATGACTAAGTTTGATAAGAATGAAGAAGGTGGAGGTACTTGCAAACCTTGAAGCTTTAAGGAGTGTTTCGGGTCACTCAAACATTGCCTAGGCTATTCGGATTACGAAAACTTTGCAAGGTTAGACCATTTGTCCACAAAGTCAAATGATATATCAAAAGGAAAGCAAACTTAATGACTAAGTTAGAAGTGAATGAAGAAGGTGGAGATATTTTCAAAACCCCAAAGATTTAAGGAGTGCTTGGGGTCACTCAAACTTGGCCTAGGCATTTTGGATCACAAAAACTTTGCTAGTTTTGACCATTTGACCATAAAGTCAAAGATATAGTAAAAAAGAAGCAAACTTAATGACTAAGTTAGATGAGAATGATGAAGGTAGAGATATTTTCAACCCTTGAAGCTTTAAGGAGTGCTTAGCTTCACTCAAACATCGTCTAGGAATTTCAGCTAACAAAACCTCGCTATTTTTGACCACTTGACCTTAAATGTAAAACATAGATCAAAAGGAAGCAAACATACTGACTAAGTTAGATGCGAATGAAGAAGCTGCAAATATTGTCAAACCTTGAATCTTTTAGGAGTGCTTGGGGTCACTCAAACATTGCTTAGGACTTTCGGATCACAAAAACTACATTAAGCTTGACCATTTTACCATAAGGTCAAAGATATATTGAAAGGAAGAAAACTTAACGACTAAGTTACATGAGAATGAAGAAGGTCGAGATAGTTTGAAACCTTGAAGCTTTACGGAGTGCTTGGGGTCACTCAAACATTGCCTAAGCCATTTGGATCACAAAAACATTGCTAAGTTCGACCATTTAACCATAAAGTCAAAGATATATCAAAAGGAAGCAAACTCAATGACTAAGTTATAAGAGAATGAAGAAGGTGGTGATATTTTTAAACCCTGAAGCTTTAAGGAGTGCTTGGGGTCACTCAAACACTGCCTAGGCATTATGGATTAGAAAAACTTTGACTAGCTTTGACCATTTGACCATAAAGTCAAAGATATATCAAAAGAAAGCAAACTTAATGACTAAGTTAGATAAGAATGAAGAAGGTGGAGATATTTTCAAACCTTGAAGCTTTGAGGAGTACTTGGGATCACTCAAGCACTGCATATGCCTTTCGAATCCCAAAAACTATGTTAGGTTTGACCATTTGACCATAAAGTTCATGATATATACAAAGGAAGCAAACTTAATGACTGGGTTAGATAAGCAGGACGAAGGTTGAGATATGATCAAACCTTGAAGCCTTAAGAAGTGCTTGGGGTTGCTCGAACATTGCCTAGGCCATTCGGATCGCAAAACCTATCTTAGGTTTAACTATTTGACCTTAAAGTCAAAGATATATGAAAAGGAAGCAAACTTAATTACTAAGTTAGATGAGAAGGAACGAGGTTTAGATATTTTCAAACCGTGAAGCTTTAAGGAGTGCTTGGGATTACTCAAACATTGCCTAGACATTTAGGATCACAAAAACTTTGTTAGGTTTGACCATAAAGTCAAAGATTTATCGAAAGGAAGCAAACTTAATGACTAAGTTAGATGAGAACGAAGAATGTGGAGATATTTTCAAACTTTAAAGCATTAAGGAGTGCTGACGTAAACTGTCGAACTCACTCAAAATTAACCAGGCTTATAAAGAAATTTGTAATATAGGACAACCTAAATCGTCTTCCAAGGAATTTTGCGTAGGACTACATCACTCAATTGAAAAACAGAACAAATAAACAGGGGGGAACTTTAATTCGATTGAAATTAAAGCAAGATATAAAACGAAATTAGAGTAAGAGATAAAACAAAATTAACAATTTAAAAGAATAACTAACCCAGAATTGAGGTTTCAAGGACATCCGTCACTGGACAAAGAATTACTGAATTTCATGGTTGACCCTAAACAAAATCGGAATTCCTGCATTCATATAGGAAACCTCTCTACTAGACAATCACCTAGCATTTAATCAAACACATGCGCGTTCACTCGTGCCATCGCACAGTGTTCACTTCAACCTGTTTTGATTTTAAACCCTTGGGTTAATCAACCTAAATATTAAATCTAACATTTAATCCCTTCCCCTGGATGATCAAAATACAGAAATCATAGACAAACCTCATCCGCTCATATTCAACTTACACAAGTGTGTTGCTCAATTCGAGTAAAGGGGAAGAGAAACGGATACAGTTCATGGAGAGCATGGGTCCTCTGGATTCAACAATAGAAATCTCAACTCATGGGTTGATTGAACCGAAAGTTAGCCTACCATGGCTGGGCACAAACAGAAACGAAAAAAGAAAGAAAAAGAAGAACAAGATGAATAGAAGAGAGAAAAGAAGAGAGGCATTAGATCTGAAATTTCCCAAAATCAAAGCTGCTGTTCGTGTTGCCCTAATCTGCTATTTAAACCTAAAACTAAATCGGGTTAGGGGCTCCAAAACCGGCCCCAAATTAAAACATAATTAAATGGCTTTGGTCCCATGTAATTTAGGCTCCTAATTACAAAAGTTAAGCCCAATTAACTAAACATAACTCAAGAATTTCGTGACTAACTTTAGCTCCAGTTTTGACTACCTTCTTGTCCGAATTTAGCCTTCAAGTCTATAATACCATTTGTAGCTCTTTGAGTTATCTGGAAAATGAAATAAGAATAAGGTTAATCGGATACCTAGAACAAAAGTTATGATCAAAATACTGGAATAATGTAAATCTAGAAATTTAACACGAAAATGAATTAAATCCAATTAAAACCCCAAAGTCCAATTTCGACCAAAAACCATTAATTACACACTAAACAGCCCTAAAATCATTAATCAAATGCAACAATTAAGTGTGATAAATTCAATTATTAAAGTGGTTGGGAACATTCAAATATTTCCTAAGCATTTTGGATCAAAAAAACTTTGCTTAGTTTGATCATTTGACTATAAAGTCAAAGATAGATCAAAAGGAAGCAAACTTAATGACTAAGTAAGATAAGAATGAAAAAGGTAGAGATATTTTCAAACCTTGAATCTTTAAGGAGTGCTTGGGGTCACTATAATATTCCCAAGGCCATTCAGATCACAAAAACTTCGTTAGGTTTGACCATTTGACCTTAAAATCAAAGATACATCAAAAGGAAGCAAACTTAATGACAAAGTTAGATGCGAATGAAGATGTAGATATTTTCAAACCTTTAACCCTTAAGGAGTGCTTGGGGTCACTCAAACTTTGCCTAAGCATTTCGAATCACAAAAACTTTGCTAGGTTTGACTTTTTGACCATAAAGACAAAGATAAATCGGGAGGAAGCAAACTTAATTATTAAGCTAGATGAGAATGAAAAAGGTAAAGATATATTCAAGCCTTCAAGCTTTAAGGAGTGCTTGGGGTCATCAAACATTGTCTAGGCCATTCAGATCACAAAAAGTTTGCTAGGTTAGACCATTTGACCCTAAAGTCAAAGATAGATCAAGAGGAAGCAAACATAATGACTAAGTTAGATGAGAAGGAAGAAGGTAGAAATATTTTCAAACTATGAAGCTTTAAGTAGTGTATCACTCAAACATTGCCTAGGCCTTTCGAATCACAAAAACTATGTTAGATTTGACCATTTGACTATAAAGTCAAAGATATTTCAAAAGGAACCAAACTTAATGAGTAGGTTAGATTAGAAGGAAGAAGGTTAAGATATTTTCAAGCCTTGAAGCTTTAAGGAGTGCCTGAGGTTTTTCAAACATTGCCTAGGCCTTTCGGATAGCAAGAACTATGTTAGGATTGACCATTTGACCAAAAAGTCAAAGATATATCAAATAGAAGTAAAGATAATGACTAAGTTAGATTAGAATGAAGAAGGTGGAGATATTTTCTAACCTTAAGGCTTTAAGGAGTGCTTTGGGTCACTCAAACTTTGCCTAAACATTTCTGATCACAAAAACTTTGCTAGGTTTGACATTCAAAGAAAACTTCGGTAGGTAAATCAAAAGGAAGAAAACTTAATGACTAAGTTAGATGAGAAAGAAGAAGATGGTGATATTTTCAAACTATGAAGTTTTAAGGAGTCGTTGGGGTCACTCAAACATTACCTATGCTTTCGAATTAGAAAAACTTCACTAGGTTTGACCATTTGACCATAAAGTCAAAGATAGATGAAAATTGAAGCAACATAATGACCAAGCTAGATGAGAAGAAAGAAGGCACAGATATTTTCAAACATTGAAGATTTAAGGAGTACTTGGGGTCAGCTAAACAATGCGTAGCCCTTTTGAATCACAAAAACTATGTTAGGTTTGGCCATTTGACCATAATGTCAAAGATATATCAAAAGGAAGCAAACTTAATGACAAAGTTTCATGAGAATGAAGAAGGTGGAGATATTTTCAAACCATGAAGCTTTATGCAGTGCATGGGGTCACTCAAACATTGCCTAGGCATTTCAAATCACAAAAACTTTGCTATGTTTGATCATTTGACTATAAAGTCAAAGATAGATCAAAAGGAAGCAAACTTAATGACAAAGTTAGATGACAATGAAAAAGGTAGAGATATTTTCAAACCTTGAGGCTTTAAGGAATGCTTGGGGTCACTCAAACATTGCCTAGGTCATTTAGATCACATAAACTTTGCTAGGTTTGACTATATGACCATAAATCAATGATAGATGAAAATTGAAGCAAACATAATGACTAAGCTAGATGAGAAGAAAAAAGGTAGAGATATTTTCAAACCAAGAAGTTTTAAGGAGTCCTTAGGGTAACTCAAACATTGCCTATGCCTTTCGAATAAGAAAAACTTCGGATGGTTAGACCATTTGACCATAAAGTCAAAGATAGATCAAAATTGAAGAAAACATAATCACTAAGCTAGTTGAGAAGAAAGAAGGTAGAGATATTTTCAAACCAGGAAGCTTTATGGAGTGGTTTGAGTCACTTGAACATTGGCTAGGCCTTTCGGATCGCAAAAACTATGTTAGGTTTGACCATTTGGCCATAAAGTCAAAGATATATCAAAAGGAAGTAAACTTAATGACTAAGTTAGATGAGAAAATGAAGAAGGTGGAGATATTTTCAAACCTTGAAGCTATTAAGGAGTGCTTGGGGTTACTCAAACATTGCCTAAGGCCTTTTCGGAATCACAGAAACTTTGCTTAGGTTTAGACCATTTGTTCATTAAATCAAAAGATAGATCAAAAGGATAGCAAACTTAATAGACTAAGCTAGATGTGAGAAGGAAGAAGGTGGAGATATTTTCAAACCATTGAAGCTTTAAGGAGTTGCTTGTGCGTCAGTCAAAGCATTGCTTAGGCCATTTCGGATCACAATTCAACATTCGCTAGGTTTGGCCATTTAAATCCTAAAGTTCAAAGATAGTTCAAAAAGGAAGCAAAATTTAATGAGTAAAGTTAAGATTAGGAATGAAGAATGTAGAGATATTTTTAAACCTTGAAGCTTTAAGGAAGTGCTTAGGGATCACTCAAACACTGTACCTATGCCTTTTGGATTCCCAAAAACTTTTTCTAGGTTAGACCATTTGACCATAGAGTCAAAGATAGATCAAAAGGAAGCAAACATAATGACTAAGTTAGATGAGAAGAAAGAAGGCAGATATATTTTCAAACCTTGAAGCTTGAAGGAGTGCTTGGGGTCACTTAAACGCTACCTAGGACTTTCGGATCACAAAAACTATGTTAGGTTTGACCATTTGACCATAAAGTCAAGGATATATGAAAAGGAAGTAAAATAATGACAAACTTAGATAAGAAGGAAGGAGGTTATGATATTTTAAAACCTTGAAGCTTTAAGGGTTGCTTGGGGTCACTCCAAAATTGTCTAGACATTTCGGATCACAAAAATTTGTTAGGTTTGACCATTTGACCAAAAGTCAAAGATAAATCAAAAGAAAGCAAACTTAAAGACTAAGTTAGATCAGAATGATGAAGGTAGAGATATTTCCAAATCATGATGCTTTGAGGAGTGCTAGGCATCCCTCAAACGTTGTCAAACACTTTTAGATCATGAAAACTTCACTAGATTAGACCCTTTGACTATAAAGTCAAAGATAGAAGAAAAGGAAGTAAACATAATGACTGAGTTAGATGAGAAGAAAGAAGTTAGAGATATTTTCAAACCTTAAAACTTTAAAGAGTGGTTGGGGTCACTCGAACATTGCCTTGGCCTCTTGGATAGCAAAAACAATGTTAGCTTCGACCATTTGACCTTGAAGTCAAAGATATACCAAAAGGAAGCAAAATTAATGACTAAGAAAAGAACGAAGAAGGTGGAGCTATTTTCAAACCTTGATGCATTAAGGAGTGCTCGGAGTCACTCATACATTGCCTAGGCATTTTGGATCACATAAACTTCGATAGGTGTGACCATTTGACCATAAAGTCAAGATAGATCGAAAGGAAGCAAACTTAATCACTAAGTTAGATGATAATGAAGAAGGTGGAGTTATTTTCAAACCTTGAAGCTTTAAGGAGTTCTTGGAGTCACTCAAATATTGCCTAGGCCTTCTGGATCACTAAAACTATGTTAGGTTTGAGCATTTGACCACAAAGTCAAAGATAGATCAAAAGGAAGCAACGTTAATGACCAAGTTAGATCAGAATGAAGAAGGTGGAGATATTTTAAAACCTTGAAGCTTTAAGGAGTGCTTGGGATCACTCAAACACTGCATATGCCTTTCCAATCATAAAAGCTTAGCTAGGTTAGGCAATTTGACCTTAAAGTCAAAGATAGATCAAAATGAAGCAATCATAATAACTAAGTTAGATGAGAACAAAGAAGGCAGAGATATTGTCAAACCTTGAAGCTTTAAGGAGTGCTTGGGGAAAATCGAGCATTGCCTCGGACTTTCGGATCACAAAAACTATGTTAGGATCAACCATTGGACCATAAAATCAAAGATATATGTAAAAGAAGTAAACTTAATGACTAAATTAGATGAGAACGAAGAAGGTAGAGATATAGTAACTTAATGACTAAATTAGATGAGAACGAAGAAGGTAGAGATATTTTCAAACCTTGAAACTTTAAGGAGTGCTTGGGGTAACTCAAACATTGCCTAGGCATTTCCGATCACAAAAACTATGTTAGGCTAGACCATTTGACCATAAAGTTAAAGATATATATCAAAGGGACACAAACTTAATGACATGGTTAGATGAGAAAGAAGAAGGTTGAGATATTTTCAAACCTTGAAACTTTATGGAGTACCTGATGTTAATCAAACATTACCTAGGCATTTCGAATCAAGAAAACTATGTTAGCTTTGACCATAAAGTCAACGATATATCAACAGGAAGAAAACTTAATGACTAAGTTAGATGAGAATAAAGAAGGTGGAGATATTTTCCAACCTTAAAGCTTTAAGGGTTGCTTCGGGTCACTCAAACGTTGCCTAAGCATTGCGGATCACAAAAACATCGCTAGGTTTTGAAGAGTTGACCATAAAGTCAAAGATAGATCAAAAGGAAGCAAAATTAATGACTAAGTTAAATCAGAATGAAGAAGGTGGAGATCATTTTAAACCAGGAAGCTTTAAGCAGTGTTTGGGGTCACTCAAACATTGCCTAGGCATTTCAAATGACAAAAGATTTACTACGTTTGACCATCTGATCGTAATTCAAAGATAGATCAAAAAGAAGCAAACTGAGTGACTAAGATAGATAAGAATGAAGAAGGTGGAGATATTTTTAAACCTTATAGCTTTAAGGAGTGCTTGGAGTCACTCAAATATTGCCTAGGCCATTCAGATCACATAAACTTTGTTAGGTTTGAGTGTTTGACCATAAAGTGAAAGATAAATCAAAAGAAAGCAAACATAATGACTAAGTTGGATGAGGAAAAAGAAGGTAGTGATATTTTCAATCCTTAAAGCTTTAACGAGTAATTGGGGTCCCTCGAATGCTGGCTAGGCCTCTTGGGTCGCAAAAACTATGTTAGGTTCGATGATTTGACTATAAAGTCAAAGATATATCAAAAGGAAAGCAAACTTAATGACTAAGTTAGATGAGAATGAAGAAGATGAAGATATTATCAAACCTTTAAACTTTAAGGAGTGCTTGGGGTCACTCACTCATTGCCTAGGCCTTTCCGATCACAAAACCTTTGCTAGGTTAGAGCATAAGACCATAAAGTCAATGATAGATCAAAATGAAACAAACATAACAACTAAGTTAGATGAGAATGAAGAAGGTAAAGATATTTTCAAACCTTGAATCTTTAAGGAGTGCTTGGGATCACTCAAACATTGGCTAGGCCTTTTAGATCACAGCAACTATGTTAGGTTTTGACCATTTTGACCATAAAAGTCAAAGATATATAAAAAAAATAAACTTAATGACTAAGTTAGATAAGAACGAAGAAGGTGGAGATATTTTCAAACCTTGAAGCTTTAAGGAGTGCTTGAGGTCACTCATGCAATGCCTAGGCATTTTAGTTTACGAAAACTTTGCTAGGTTTGACCATTTGACCATAAAGTCAAAGAAAAATCGAAAGGAAGCAAACTTAATGACTAAGTCAGATGAGAATGAAGAAGCTTGAGACATTTTCAAACCTTGAAGCTTTAAGGAGTGCTTGGGGTCACTCAAACATTGCCTAGGCATTTCATATAACAAAAGCTTTGCAATGTTTGACCATCTGACCGTAAATTCAAAGATAGATCAAAATAAAGCAAACTTAGTGACTAGGATAGATAATAATGAAGAAGGCAGAGATATTTTCAAACCATGAAGCTTTAAGGAGTACTTGAGGTCTGTCAAACATTGCCTAGGTCATTCGAATTACAAAAACTATGTTAGGTTAGCACATTTGACCCTTAAGTCAAAGATAGATTAGGACAAAGAAAACAAAATGACTAAGTTAGATGAGAAGGAAGAAGGTAAGGATAGTTACAAACCTTGAAGCTTTAAGAAGTGTTTGGAGTCTCCTGAACATTGCCTAGGCCTTTCAGATCACAAAAACTATGTTAGGTTTGGTAATTTGGCCAAAAAGTCAAAGACGTATCAAAAGGAAGCAAACTTAATGAATGGGTTAGATGATAAAGAAGAAGGTTGAGATATTTTCAAACCTTAAAGCTATAAGGGGTGCTTAGGGTTACTCAAACATTGCCTAGGCCTATCTGATCACAAGAACTATGTTAGGTTTGGCCACTTTACCGTAAAGTCAAAGATATATCAAAAGAAAACAAACTTAATGACTAAGTTAGATGAAACGGAAGAAGGTGGAGATATTTTCAAACCTTAAAGCTTTATGGAGTGCTTGGGGTTACTTGAACATTACCTAGGCCCTTCGGATCACAAAAACTATGTTAGGTCTGACCATTTGACCATCAAGTCAAAGATATATAAAAAAGAAGCAAACTTAATGACCAAGTTAGATGAGAAGGAAGAAGGTAGGGATATTTACAAACCTTGAAGCTTTAGGAGTGCTTGGGGTCACTTAAACATTGCCTAAGCTTTTCATATCACAAAAACTATGTTAGGTTTGACCATTTTACCATAAAGTCAAATATATATCAAAAGGAAGCAAACTTAACGACTAAGTTAGATGAGAAGGAAGAAGGTTGAGATATTTTCAAACCATAAAGCTTTAAGGAGTGCTTAGGGTAACTCAAATATTCCTAGGCCTTTGGGATCTCAAAAACAATGTTAGGTTTGACCATTTGACCATAAAGTCAAAGATATAGCAAAAAGAAGCAAATTTAATGACTAAGTTAGATGAGAAGAAAGAAGATAAAGATATTTTCAAACCATAAAGCTTTAAGGAGTACTTGAGGTCACTCAAACATTGCCTAGGCCTCTTGGATTGCAAAAACTATGTTAGGTTTGACCATTTGACTATAAAGTCATACATGTATAAAAAGGAAGCAAACTTAATGACTATGTTTGATGAGAATGAAGAATGTGGAGATATTTTCAAACCTTGAAGCTTTAAGGAGTGGTTGGGGTCACTCAAACATTGCCTAGGAATTTTTTGATTGCAAAAACAATGCTAGGTTTGACCATTTGACCATAAAGTCAAAGATAGATCAAAAGAAAGCAAACTTAATGACTAAGTTAGATAAAAATGAAGAAGGTGGTGATATTTTCAAATCTTGAAGCCTTACGGAGTGCTTGGGGTCACTCAAACAGTGCCTCGGCCATTCAGATCACAAAAACTTTGGTAGGTTTGCCTATTTGATCATA
Organism: Castanospermum australe; assembly: GCA_019955255.1. Classification (NCBI taxonomy): domain Eukaryota; kingdom Viridiplantae; phylum Streptophyta; class Magnoliopsida; order Fabales; family Fabaceae; genus Castanospermum; species Castanospermum australe. The sequence goes on along the minus strand of NSJW01000408.1, from coordinate 25,060 downwards.
AAGTCAAAGATATATCAAAAGGAAGCAAACTTAATGACTAAGTTAGATCATATCGAAGAAGGTAGAGATATTTTAAAACCATGAAGCTTTAAGGAGTATTTGGGATCACTCAAATGCTACTATTCCTTTTGGATGATAAAAACTTCACTAGGTTTGACCATTTGACCATAAAGTCAAAGATAGATCAAAAGGAAGGAAACATAATGACTAAGTTAGATGAGAAGAAAGAAGGTAAAGATATTTTCAAACCATGAAGCTATAAGGAGTGCTTGGGGTCACTCTAACATTGCCTAGGACTTTTGGATCAGAAAAACTACGTTAGGTTAGACCATTTGACCATAAAGTAAAGGATAAATCAAAAGAAAGCAAATATAATGACTAAGTTAGATGAGAAGAAAGAAGGCAGAGATATTTTCAAACCATGAAGCTTTAAGGAGTTCTTGGAGTCACTTGAATATTGCCTAGGACTTTCAGATCACAAAAACTATGTTAAGTTTGACCATTTGACCATAAAGTTAAAGATATGTCAAAAGGAAGCAAACTTAATGACTAAGTTAGACGAAAATGAAGAAGGTGGAGATATTTTCAAACCTTGAAGCTTTAAGGACTGCTTCGGGCCACTCAAACATTGCTTAGGCCATTCGGATCACATAAACTTTGTTAGGTTTGATTATTTGACCATAAAGTCAAAGATAGATTAAATGGAACCAAACTTAACAACTTAGTTATCTGAGAATGAAGAAGGTGGAGACATTTTCAAACCTTGAAACTTTAAGGAGTGCTTGGGGTCACTAAAACATTGCCAAGGCATTTTGGATCACAAGAACTTCGCTAGGTTTGACCATTTGACCGTAAAGTCAAAGATAGATCAAAAGGAAGCAAACTTAACGACTAAGTTAGATGAAATTGAAGAAGATGGACAAATTTTCAAATCTTGAAGCTTTAATGAGTGCTTGGGTTCACTCAAACATTGCCTATGCATTTCGGATCTCAAAAACTTCGCTAGGTTGGACCATTTGAGCATAAAGTCAAGGATAAATTAAAAGGAAGCAAACTTAATGACTGAGTTAAACGAGAATGAAGAATGTAAAGATATTTTCAAACCTTGAAACTTTAAAGAGTGCGTAGGGTTACTCAAACATTGCTTAGTTATTTCATATCACAAAAACTTTGCTAGATTTGACCATTTGACAATAAAGTTAAAGATAGATCAAAAAGAAGCAAACTAAAAGACTAAGATAGATGAGAGTGAACAAGGTGGAGATATCTTCAAATCTTAAGGCTTTAAGGAGTGCTTGGGGTCACTCAAACTCTGCTTAGGCCATTCGGATCACAAAAACAATGCTAAGTTTTCCATTTGACCATAAAGTCAAAGATAGATTAAAAGGAAACAAACATAATGACTAAGTTAAATGAGAAGAAAGAAGGTAGAGATATTTTCAAACCTTAAATCCTTAAGGAGTGCTTGGGGTTACTCAAACTGTGCCTCGGCCATTCAAATCATAAAAACTTTGGTAGGTTTGACCGTTTGATCATAAAGTCAAAGATATATCAAAAGGAAGCAAACTTAATGACTAAGTTAGATCATATTGAAGAAGGTAGAGATAGTTTAAAACCATGAAGCTTTAAGGAGTGCTTGGGATCACTTAGACACTGCCTAATCCTTTCGGATGACAAAAACTTCGCTAGGTTAGACCATTTGACCATAAAGTCAAGGATAGATCAAAAGGAAGCAAACATAATGGCTAAGTTAGATGAGATGAAAGAAGTCAGAGATATTTTCAAACCATGAAGCTTTAAGAAGTGCTTAGGGTCACTCGAACATTGCCTAGGACTTTCGGATCACAAAAACTAGGTAGAGATATATTCAAACCTTGAGGATTTAAGGAGTGCTTGGGTCACTCAGACATTGCCTAGGCATTTTGTATCACAAAAACTTTGCTAGATTTGACCATTTGGCCATAAAATCGAAGATAGATCAAAAGGAAGCAAGCATAATGACTAAGTTAGATGAGAAGGAAGAAGTAGAGATATTTTCAAACCTTGAAGCTTTAAGGTGTGCTTGGGTCACTTGAACATTGGCTATGCCTTTCAGATCACAAAAACTATGTTAGGTTTGACCACTTGTCCATAAAGTCAAAGATATATCAAATGGAAAGCAAACTTAATGACAAGGTTAGATGAGAAGGAAGAAGGTTGAGATATTTTGAAACCTTCAAGCTTTAAGGAGTGTTTGGGGTTACTCAAACATTTCCTAGGCCTTTCGGATCATAAAAACTATGTTAAGTTTGACCATTTGACCATAAAGTCAAAGATATATCAAATGGAAGCAAACATATTGACTAAGTTTGATGAGAATGAAGAAGGTGGAAATATTCTCAAATTTGAAACTTTAAGGAGTGGTTGGGGTCACTCAGGCATTGCCTAGGCCATTCGGATCACAAAAACTTTGTTAGGTTTTACCATTTGACCCCAAAAGTCAAAGATAGATGTAAAGGAAGCAAACTTAATGACTAAGTTAGATGAGAATAAAGAAGGTGGAGATATTTTCAAACCTTGAAGCTTTAAGGAGTTCTTGGGGTCACTCAAACATTGTCTAGGCATCTCAAATAGCAAAAACTTCGGTAGGCTTGGCCATTTGACCATAAGTCAAAGATAGATGAAAATGAAACAAATATTATGACTAAGTTTGATGAGATTGAAGAAGGTGGAGATATTTTCAAACCATGAAGCTTTAAGTAGTACTTAGGGTCACTCAGACATTGCCTAGGCCATTCGGATCACAAAAATTTAGTTAGGTTTGATCATTTGACCCTAAAGTCAAAGATAGATGTAAAGGAAGCAAACTTATTGACTAAGTTAGATGAGAATGAAGAAGGGGGAGATATTTCCAAACCTTGAAGCCTTAAGGAGTGCTTGGGGTCACTCAAACATTGCCTAGGCATTTTGGATCACAAAAACTTCACTAGGTTTGACCATTTGACCATAAAGTCAAAGATAGATCAAATGGAAGCAAACTTTCTTCTTTCATAATCCATTGCCAAATTTATTTTCTTCCATGGTCTTTCAAAAACATAAGTTCAAGTTAAAACATTAGAGCTTAAGCTCAAGTTCATCTTAAAGCATAAAAGAGATAATAACTTCACAATCCATGCAAAGGTGTAATGCTCAAAATACATTAAATAACATCATCAAGAAATCATTGAACAATAAGTGAGAGGAGAAGTGTTGTTACTCCCTACCTCTTAAATTTTCAACTTTAAATCTCTCTCCAAGCACTAGCAGACATGCACTACTCTCTTTCTTCCCTCAAGAATTTCTCTTCTAGTTTCATGTGGTTGTGAGTGAATGAAGCATGCATGGGAGGTATTTTTAGGTGAGCTTGGCTTGTAAGGGAGGCAACATTACTGTGCACATGGCTTGATGAAGTTTCCTGGCCATGTACTTTGGTTTGCCTTGTGGGGGAAGTTCCTTCCATAATGATTACTTGTCATCTAATGTAGGATAAGCCTTGACTTGAGCTATCTTGTAAGACTTTATGGAGTTTCATACATGCTCTAGCTTAGGAATCGATTCTTCTTAGTAAAGACCATGTGGTTTTTACATTAAATGCTAACTTTTACTTTGCCCAATCAAGAGCATCCACTTGGCTCCTTGTCTCTTACGTTATAATTACTTAGTTATTTAAAGTAACTAAGTTAGTCTAGTTTAGTTACTTTAACGAGATCCTTTTCTTGACTTAAAAATGACTTGGTTACTTTACTTTCTAATTATTTTCCTTGGTTTCTAACTAGATACCTTTCTTCCTAGTTTGTCTAACCATGATTACTAATCATTAATGTCACCTTATCCTTGACTTAAGGCTAACTTGTGAGACTTAGAGTCCTCCATGAGCTTCCACATCAATTTCTTGTAAGACTTGGCTTTCTTACAAGAGCATCTTGCTTCCTTTGAGGCATCTCACGTGTTCTAAGTGTAGTTTATGGGTCAAATTTTGTCTTCTTCTACTTTAATGCTTAGAGAATCATCCTAAGGATTCTAACCTTTGTTAATTAAGAAACTTCACCTCTTCCTTGCTTTTTCACGTGGTTTAATCTTTTCAAGAGGGATAGTGTATCTTTTACTCATAAATGCATGTCTAAACTTAACTAGGTTAGCTTAAGAGACTTGTCTTCTTCATGGAGTTTACACGGGAGCTTTCTTGCAAGAGTTAGCTTACTTGCAAGACTTTCTTTGCTTTCTAGGAGTGCCATGTGTGTGCCTTACCTTAGCAAATTTTCTAGTTTTGTCTTATATTCATTAATTCATAGGGAATTTACCTAAGAATATTCTAATCCATCTTGATTAAGAAATTTCATTACTCCTTCCTAATGGCTCACGTGAGCTTCCTTGTTGGTTCAAGACAACCACTTTGTCTTGTGTTCATACATACCTTTCTTCTTTGTCTACCCTATCATGATTACTCTTAATTAATGCTAGATAAGGTCTTGACTTAGGGTTACTTGGAAGACTATCCTTCCCTAAGGAGCTTGCACGTGAATCTCCTTTCTCCTTCAAGATTATTATTTTGTTTTTTATTCATTAATACATTATTTTGACTTAACTTAACTAGGTTAACTTAGGTTGCTTGGCTTCCTTCACTTAATCACACATGGATGAATCTTTCTTGCAAGATTACCTTGCTTCCTCCATAAGTTCTAAGCTTTGGGTCAACTTTTGTCTTATGTGCATTAATGTATTACCTTAACTTAACTAAGTTAACTTAAGTTACTTGTAAGACATTCTTTAATGCTTCTTCCTAATAATTTCCTAGTAGCTTCTAAGTTTATCTTAACCACAATTGCTTCTAGTTAATGTGGGATAAGGCTTGACTAAGGTTTCTTGGAAGACTTTCTAACCTCCTTAAGGCTTTACACGTGAGTATCTTATTCTTAGCAAGAAGCTTTGTCTTCTTGTTCATTATTATAGGGGGAATCTTCCTAAGGATTTGCTTTCTCTTCATAGTTAAGAAATTTCCGCCTTCCTTCTTGTATCTCACGTGAGCTTGCTTCTTAGGTTGGACCTTATCTTTTTCTTATCTTTATCAATTCTTAGTTATATGTATCTAGGTTAATTTTAGTCTAGGTTTATTTTAGAGATGCATGTGAGTTTATCCAAGAATTTTTTTTATTTTGTCTTTTTCTTAGTCAAGTCCAAGTCTTCTTGTTTTGTCTTCTTTTAAGAAGGATCATGTGAGTTTACTTCTAAGTCAAGGAAGATTCTTTTTGTCCTATTCCACTAACAAGTTTAGCTTATCTCTTAGTCTTTTGTCTTTATTCTACTAACCAAATTAGGACTTATAAGTAATTTTTGGATTTGTTTTAAAAACCCATCATTAACTTTAACTCAAAACCTTGACTAGTTACTAAGTTTCAAGTTTCTTTAGCATAATTTGGCTAATGCAAAAAAAATCAAATTAGTATCTAGTTTATGCGTAAAAAATCTTAAAATTATGTAAAAAAGAATCTAGTTTAATATGAAAAGAATCTAACTAGAATCTAATTAAGTGTGAAAAGAATTTATTCTAATTCTATCTTATTATTAAATATCTCTTATTGTTCTATAATATCACTCTTAAATTAATTATCAATAGCTTAATTAAGAAAGAGAGGAAGTTACATGGAGCGTGATGCTTATTAGTTCAAGCCATGTGCTTGTCAGTTTGGTTAGTTTACACGAGAGCTGTGTGCTCATTCTGTTCAGTTCAAGCCTTGAGCTTATCAATTTGGTTAGTTTACCCCGCGAGCTGTTTGCTTGGTTTGTTCTGATTCTGCTTGGTGAATTATTCCACTTCAATTTTATTCTAATTAATTTTTCTCAATGTTTGAGATTTATTATTGGAAGTTATTTATTGATTTTAATGTTTTGTTATATTTTTTTAAATGAAATTTATAATGACTATGATATAGAACTGTTATATTTTAGAAAGAATTATATATGATTGTTATATTTTTCTTAGGTATTTTAATTTAGTTTTATTTGCTATTTATTATTTTAAAAATCATTTTATTACTCATGGAAAAATTCGTGCCTCCACTTGCCCCATTTCTAGTATTGTAGGTATTAACTACTCACTGAGTTGTAAACTCACCCAAATTGTTGTTATATGTTTTTTAAATAAGGAAACAGAGATTATTTCTGGTTTGGCTCCTCCGATTTGATCAAGGGAGTTTTTAATTGTTTTTTGTGAGCCTTACACACTGTTCATGTAGGCAAGTCTAAACATTTTTTTTATTTATTTATATTGGATCTGAAAGCCTTGTTAGTTAATACTATTATATATGCTCCATTGTTTCTATAAGCAGGATCCATGTTAGTATTGTATATGTTAATTAGATATTGAATTTACAATATTTGTTTTTGAGTGAATTGCTAGTGATTAGAATTTACTTCTCTGGTATTTTGTATGTCTGAACTTATAAACAATAAGTTTTTTTAATAAAGTATTTATGACGCACTGTGGTAACTATTCTGAATTGTCCGTTTAGAGTTACAGTTTTGAGGCTTGTGTGGCTTGGGCGAGCCTATGGTAAACCTTTGTCATACACCAGTCATGGACCTTAGTTCGGGTCATGACACTCTTTTACCCTACTCTTTACCCTTCTGCACTGTTTGATTAATATACTCTAAAGTTAGGTGCTTCGATTAATTCGGTAAAATTTTTAAGTGAGTAAAATTATCTTTCTAAGTCCTAGTTTAGCCTAGTAAGAATTTTTCCACGTTGCTAAGATGGAGATTTGGTGACCTATGTGTTTTTTAACTATGATATTCCTTCTTATAACTGTTATGATAAAGGATTATATAATTGTTCTAACTAACCGTTCTAAATATCCAAATGTTGCTTGAGAAGAAGTTTCTAATTTTTAGAACTGAAAAGTTTTTCAATAAGAACAATTCAACCCCCTTTCTTGTGCCAAGATCACCTTTAGTTTGGTGAGCCCAATACATTGTTCGTGTGAGTTACTTTGAAAATTTTGTTTGTTTTAGATTTTTGATTTGAAAGCCTTATAGGCTGACTCTTAAATATGCTCTATTATTTCTACATGTAGGATTCATGTTAGTATTGTATACATTATTTGAAGATTAAATATAATCTTTGTTTTTAAGTGAATTGCTGGTGATCAGAATCTACTTGTCTAATAGTTTGAAAGTATGAATTTATAAAGTATAAGTTTATCGATTAAAGTATTTTATGAGGTCCTGTGTTGACTGTTTTGAATTGTCTGGTTTGACTTACAGTTTTGAGGCTTGTGTGTCATGGTGAGTCTACTGTAAGCACCATCTAGCTTTAAGGAAGTAGTTGGGGTCACAAAAGCACCGTCTAGCTTGTTTGCATCATGAAAACCTCATTCAGTTTTACCATAAGACTAAAAAGTTATAAATAGACCAAAAGGATGCTAACGTAGCGTCCAAGAGAAATGAGGCAGTATAAGTTAAGATATAATCATCCTTTTAATGAAGGGCTTGGGGTCACGAAAGTATCTCTAGGTCTATTGAATTTTGAAATCCTTACTGAGTTTCATCATATGACTATAAAGATAAAGATATCTAAAGGAAGCTAACTAAGCATTCATGTTAAACAGGACCATATAAGCTAGGGATATAAGCATCTTTGAAAGCTTTAAGGAGGTGCTTGAGGTCACAAAAATATCATTAAGGCCTTTTGAATCATGAAAACATTGCTCAGTTTTGCTGTATGACTATATAGTCGAAGACAAACTAAATGGTAGGTTACTAAGAGAAACGAGTCCGTATAAGCAAGAGATATATTGATCCTTGGAATCTTTAGGTAAGTGCTTAGGATCACAATTACACCATCTAGGACTTTTGAATCGAGAAATCCTTGCGCAGTTTCACCAATGACTATTAAGACAAAGTTTGAGCAAAAATAAGTTAACTTGAAGTTGGCAAAAAGCACAAGAAGAGGGGTTGAATTGTGCTCTTCGAACTTTGAATTTTTCTGCAAACACAACTCCTTGGAGATGAGAAAGTTAAGAGGTAACACAAGTTAGACTTGAGAAGAGTAGCCTTTCACCTTTCTTAACTATGTCAGATAATGTCAAAGGCTCAATTGTGTCAAAACTTGATACCATATATCTTTCAAACTCAATTTTAAAACTTATAAACTTGAAACAACACTTCAAGGATGATTTAGAACAAAATTTAACTTGTGGAAGCATAAGTATAAAAAATATATGCTGGTTGAGTTGATATTGATGAAAGATATGAACTTTAACTTTGACAAAGCAGCTCAGTGAGCTTGAGATAATCACTAAACTGAAAGTAAATCTCAAGATAGCGATAAAGAGAATTCAACACTAGAGATTTATACTAGTTTACCCCAAAACACATAAGCTATGTCCAGTCCCCAGTTTCTAGTTGAGATTTTTCACTATAAATCTGAGTATTCTTTGAGCTGCAGCTTCTCTAGGCTAATTTTGCAAGTATACTTTGTCACCCAGCATCTTTAGGCTAAATTACAAGTATTCTATGGCACACATCCTCTATAGGCTAAAAATAAAGTACACTCACCTTTTGATCTCACAAGATCTAAGTAAAGATAAGTGTTTTTGTACTAGATTGCTCTCAAAAACACTCAAAGAATGGATATACACAAGTCTATGAGCAATACAAACACCTAAGAAAGGAATTTTACTAAGATTCACACAAGTAGCAAGCTAGAAATAGGTGAGAAGAATGTTATGCGTGGTTCACAATAATATTGTTGTTTAGCCTTCTAACCTTATAACCTTCTAATTTCTAAATCTTTGAGTTGAGATCTTTATATATTCTTCCAAAAGTAGCCATTAGAGCCTTGGGAGATTCTATTATCTACTGGACAAACACTAGCCGTTGTTACAACTTTTTTAGATGACTCAACATAAAAATACAATTTGTCCTTTAGTAACTTGAGAAGGTTCTTCATGATTCTTCTCAACTCCAACTTTATCAACTTTCTCAAGTCTTAACTCTTCTCAAGTTGATTTCTCTTGGCTTGGTTGATGATGATCTGTCATGAATGTAGAGAAATCTTGCGCTTAAACATCATCATATGACTATAAAGGCAAAGACTTAAAGGGAAGCTAAGTGAAAGTTGCAGTGAGGTGCTTCAGCTTATGGGTGCTTATATACCGTTTTGGGTCCCGCAAGGAGAGAGTCTAGGCTCCTCTGTTTTGCTTCCATTGAAGCTTTTGAATGGAAATGCTGAGGCTATATGCTTTTTTGGAGTTTTATTTGCTGTAACTGCATCGTGATTTGTGCTCTGCCATCAAATTTTATTAACTTCCCTTTTCTTTTTTCTTGTTATATTTATTTGCTAACTTACTTACATTGTTATCCATATATTTTGATTGAGTTTTTTACTCTAGTAGAATGCTTTTATTCAATTGTCCACATCTTCTTTTTATTCACAGTTATTTTGCTCATTCTGATAGTTAACTTGTTCATTTAGTTTATTGCATCCGATTAGTGCTTTCTATCACTTTTGCTTTTGAACTACTCATTTGATTAGGTATCATCTATTTTCTTCAAGTTCTGATTCCTTTTACGTTCCTATATTGTATATATTGGTTTATACTTCATTCTAATTTTTGTATTTCTTTTGTTGCTCCATTTTATAAATTATCATTTCTTTCATTTCAAAATTTTACATGATTGTTTGATTTCTATTGTTTACTCTTATTTTTACATTTAAATAACAGATTAAAATTCACACGACAAGTAAATTAAAATTAACTATGATATTAATTATGGTTGAAAAAGAAAGGAAAAAAAGTTAAAAATAGTGAGTTCATTTAGTGAGTCTTTGTCTTTGTTTGACTTATGCTTTTCTTGTTAAAAATAAAATAGTAATTTATCCTCTTCTGTTATTATGTGTTTTTTTCTTAATTTTAACAAAAAGTGATGTTATTTTTTATCAATAAATAAATAAGCACGTTTACTGGTCTCGAGGAGTTTTGTTATCCTTGGCCAATTTTGGGATTACTCTGTGAACTTATATGCCATGTTTAACTTTTTTAATAAATTAATCAAGCATTTTCATTTTAATTAATCATCATTTTCAATTAAATTAGTTGTTAATTTTAATTAAAATTCTTTAACCCATAATTATTTTTTAAATGAATTACAAGACTTTGAATCCTCAATTGAGCATATGGGGTCACTTCAAGCAACCCAACCTAGTACATATTTTAGTTTAAATCATTGTTTGATATTTCTAGTACATTATTCATTACTTTCCACTCTTGTAAATATTTTAATTTAGTCTGTTGCTTAATATTTTGTAAATTTTTTTAATTTAATTCATTTCTCGTTATTTCATGAATATTTTAATTTAGCTAATTACTCAATATTTTGTAATTCTTTTAATTCAAATAATTACTTGATATGTTATAAATATTTTAATTTAATTCATTGTTTGTTGTTTGATAAATGTTTATAATTAGTCTTTTAATCTTTCTACTTCATTTTTAGGGATTAATTAAATCTTTTTTAATTATTAATAATTTGCATAATTAACTTTAGAATAACTATTTTAATATTGAAATATTAAGAATATAGTAAGATTAAGTTCGCAAACTAATTTTAAACTTTTTTTAAAATAGATTTGTCAATTAATTTTTTTATCTAAATAAAAATTGGTTACGACTGTTAAATTTTTTATATGTTTAATTTCCTTTTGTCACAACATCCTCTGAGTATATTGTGACAATAAGTACTCTTAAAAACTATTTCATTACTTAATGAAGTCGCATTCAATTTACTTTGCTTAGATTTTAAACCTCTTTGTAATAAAAAAGAAATTATTTGTACATAGGTTTCGCAAGTCGGTAAACTTGTACCTTTTTCCCCATGCATTGGTTACTCTTATAGGCTACCAAAATAGGCCTAGGTCTATGATCCAACCCATTTGATCCTACATAATTTTCACATAATCTTTTTTGAAAAGTAGTACAATACCTACTAGCAGTTGTTCCTTAACCATTTCCCCAATTAAAATTGTCAATGGGAGGATAGCAAGAAAAGCTTAGTTAAACTGACATTAAAGATACTATCAAAACACAAAAAAAAAAAAATTGACATTAAGGGCTAATTTGGTATGAGAGTAAAATAATGAGCAAATTTTCATAAGTGAATTTTCTTATACAATTTTGTGTAGAAGAATTCATCCATAAAAATTTACCCTCTATATTACCCACATACCAAACATACACTAAAAATAAGTGCAAATAGATCGCAAGATTAGACTATGCAACATGTGGAATCTAAAGGTTTCTTAAGGGGGAAAAATGTAAGGCTCTCAGGTGGAATGGTGAAGGAAGTGACTATATTGTTTTGATTTATAGGACTAGTATGAAATCTCTTACAAAATGTGAATAAGTGAAGTATGATTATGATGAAATTTAGTATATTATGGTTAAGGCCTTGGCTGTTAATTATGGATGGTTTTTAGACATTTAAAGCCTAATAGCTTGATTGATTGATTGAAGCGAGCAATTGATGTTATTTGATATTAGAATGGTTTTATCTGTAAAGGGAGATAAGAATAGAATTTTTATAAGTGAATTTGAGTATTTTGTAGTTAATACATTAAATGTTAAGTATAGAGATCTTAATGGTTTTAATAAATAAAGAAGTAAAATGTTTGATTAGATTATATTAGTAAGCTAATCAACCAAAGACGTTAAAAAAACCTACTATCAATATTTTTCATATCAAATTAGGGATGTCAATTAATTAATTAATTTAGAAATCCCTTCAGATAGCTTTAAAGATACTTTAAATTTGATATTAGCTCATTATCCTTACACTATGGTCAAGCAAAGAGAACTACTTAGATTGATGCGAACCTCGCAAAGAATAACAAGACCCGTCAACGAAGTAAGGTACCACAACTGTTCTACAATCAAATTTTGAATAGAAAACCTCGACCCGTTATCTATACAGAGGTAAGAACCTTAGTATGTTGAAGACGGTACAAACGGTGGTGGAAATTCTGTTTGATAAGTCGAATTACGAAAGCCACGGAATGATTCCGATAAGTTCGAAAAGTTCTTCAAAGAACCAAAGAGAAACTCTCAATTTTCATGAATAATACTGAGCTACGTTTTTCATTCATGTACGCCTTTAAATAAGTTGATTACAATACCATCAGAATTAAACACGCCTTAAAAAAAAGAAAAGTTTACAAAAATATCTAATTACACCCTTAAAACAAATCAATCAGCCCTAACAAATAAAAGAAAGTTTATAAAAGGAAACTTGGCAATGAACCAAGCTCAAAACGCGTCCAAATTCAGCCCCCAAAACACGTAAATTTACTACTGTAATTAAGTTGGGTTTTGGTCAGAATCTTCTAGAGTTTGAATCACATTGATGCTTCTTTGTTGAAAACGTGGGCCATGCTCAATGGGCCGTAAATTTGATTGAGACCAGATTTCTTGAATTAGCCCGTTGAGTGCTTCCTTGAATTTCTTTGCCCGAGCTCTCGTAACTGGACCAACTGGAACTTGGACCAGATCCTTTAACGTCGTAACTTCATTTGCATCAGTAACTTCATTTGCATCATTCCCCTCCTCTTGAAAAGGATTTGTCCTCAAATCATCACCTACATCAAAAGGAGTCAAGTCAGTAACATTAAAAGTAGCACTAACATTGTATTCACCTAGTAAATCCAGCTTGCAGGCATTGTCATTGATACGCTCGTGGACTTAAAAAGGACCATCTACTCTCGAAAGTAGTTTGGAATGCCTTTGAACAGGAAATCTCTCTTTCTGCATGTGCAGCCAAACCCAATCTCCAAGTTCAAAAATCAGCTTATGGCTCCCCTTGTTGGCTTGTTTTGCATATTGCTCCGTTCTCCACTCGACATTGAGTCTTGCCTTCTCGTGGATCTATTTAACAAATTTAGCTTTCTTTTCGCCATCTAAATTCGTCTTCCAAAAGTAACTCAAGAACTTAGCATCTCTATCCGAAACAATTGTCCTAGGCATACCATATAATCTCACAATCTCCCTAAAGAACAAATTAGCAACATGTGAAGCATCATCCGTTTTGTGACATGGAATAAAATGTGTCATCTTAGAAAATCTATCCATAACCACAAATATTGAATCTCTTCTCCGTTTAGACCTAGGCAAACCTAACACAAAATCCATCGAAATATCAATCCAAGGTTTGCTAGGAATTGGCAAAGGAGTATACAAACCGTTGGGCTGCACTTTGGACTTAGCTTGCCTACACATGACACATCTACCACAAATCCTCTTGACATCTCGTTTCATGTGTAGCCAATAGAAGTGTTCTTGCAAAACAGCTAAAGTCTTTGGCAACTCCAAAATGTCCCATTAACCCTCCACTATGGGATTTCCTTACCAATAAGTTTTGTAATGAACAATTAGGCACACACAACTTATTTTCTCAAAACAAGAAATCTTCATGCCTAAAGAACTTTCCCATGCCCTTTTTCCTCACAATTCCTATACTCCTCACAAAAATCTTGGTCGAAAGGGTACAATTCTTTAATGTGTTCAAAACCAAGTAATTTTGCGTCAAGAGTAAAGATTAACACGTACCTTCGAGAAAGTACATCAGCTACCACATTCTCCTTACCTTGTTTATATCGGATGACATGTGGGAATGTCTCAATAAACTCTACCCATCGGGCATGTCTCCTACTCAACTTGTGTTGGCTCTTCAGATGCTTCAAGGACTCATGATCAGTGTGAATCACAAACTCCTTAAGCCAAAGGTAGTGCTGCCAAGTCTCTAGAGTTCTAACCAATGCGTATAATTCTTTGTCATAAGTGGGATAGTTTAGAGCTGCCTCACTCAATTTCTCGCTAAAGTGCACAACCGGCCTTCCCTTTTGTATCAAAACGCCTCCAATGCCTATACCTGAACCATCACACTCAATTTCGAATGTTTTAGCAAAGTTAGGTAAAATAAGTAAAGGCGCAGTAGTTAATTTTTCCTTGATGAGTTTCAATCCCTTCTCTTGTTCCCCATTCTTCTTGATGACTTCAGTCAAGGGCACTGCAATGCTGCTAAAGTCCCGAATAAAGCTTCGGTAAAAACTCATCAAGCCACGAAAACTTTTTACCTGACTTACGGAAGTGGGCGTTGGCCACTCTTGGATGGCGCAAATCTTTTCTTTGTCCACCTGTATTCCTTGTGCACCCCCAACGAAACCAAGAAACACAAGCTTATCGGTGCAAAAGGTGCACTTCTTAAGGTTAGCAAATAACTTTTCCTTTCTTAACACTTCCAAAACTGATCTTAAGTGCTTAACATGGTCATCTAAATTTTTGCTATAAATGAGTATATCATCAAAATAAACAACAATAAATCTGCCTATAAAAGCATGCAAGACATGGTTCATTAATCGTATAAAAGTACTCGGTGCATTAGTTAATCCAAATGGCATCACTAACCACTCATATAAACCATATTTTGTTTTTAAAAGCAGTTTTCCATTCATCTCCTTCTTTCATTCTTATTTGATGATAACCACTTTTCTGATCAATCTTGGAAAATACACAAGCACCATGCAGTTCATCTAGCATATCATCTAAGCGAGGAACAGGATGTCAATACTTTACCGTTGTATTGTTGATGGCTCGACAATCAACGCACATTCTCCACATCCCATCCTTCTTAGGAACTAAAATCACCGAAATGGCACACGGGCTCACACTTTCTCTCACGTACCCCTTTTCTATCAATTCACTAACCTGCCTTTGTAATTCCTTTGCCTCCTTGGGATTAGTTCGGTAGGCTGGTCGGTTTGGAATGGAAGCATCGGGCACAAAATCGATTTGATGTTCAATCCCTCAAATAGATGGTAAACCATGTGGAATCTCCTCAAAAATGACATCATCAAACTCTTACAAAAGAGAAACAATAGAACTAGGCAAAGCGGGGTCAATTTCATTAGTGTTCAAAAACGCCTTTTTGTACAAAAGTGCAATCATTGGCTGATTTGCAAATATTGCTCGCTTAATTTCACTCGCTTTTGCATAGAAATTCTTTTGTTTTCTCTCTGATTTTCTCTCAATGGCAGAATTTTGATGTTTTTTTTACTTCCTCATTTTTCTCTGCCTCTCTCTGATTTTCATTCTTTTTCTTTTGTTCACTTTCACTCTTTTTCTTTTAATCACTCTCTTTCTTTTGATCACTCTCTCTCTATAATCTCACCTGATCTTCATAAACTTGCTTCGGTGTCATCTGAACAAGAGTGATGGTTCTCTGATTGAGCACAAAAGTGTATTTATTGGTAAAGCCGTCATGCTTAACTTGCCGATCAAATTACCAAGGTCGACCTAATAACAAATGTCTAGCTTGCATCAGAACTACATCGGACAAAACTTCATCTTCATATTTTTCAATGCGGAATGACACTAACACCTGTTTAGTCACCCTTAACTGTCCACTATCATTGAGCCATTGCAATTTATAAGGTCGAGCATGTTTAACTGTTGGCTGCCCCAATTTTTCCATCAAAATAGTGCTAGCAACATTAGTATAACTACCTCCATCAATAATAACACTACATACCTTATTTTGCACGTGGCATCTAGTATGAAAGATGTTTTCTCGCTGCACTTCTTCATCTTCTTTGACCTGCACGCTTAAAGCTCTTCTTGTAACCAACAATTCTCCTTTGGCTGCATATTCTTCCTCATCCGCATCCTCCAATGGTGGCATAGAGTCGGGGTCCGATTTATCGTCGGTTTCAATCTCACCATTATCCCATATCACCATGACTCTTTTGTTCAAGTATTGGCTTGCTATGTGACTGACGTGAACTGTCGAACTCACTCAAATTAATCAGGCTTATAAAGAAATTTGTAATATAGGACAACCTGGATCGTCTCCCAAGGATTTTTGCATAGAACTAAATCACTCAATTAAAAACAAAACAATAAACAGGGGGGTTTTAATTCGATTAAAATTAAAGCAAGAGAAAATTAAAGCAAGAGATAAAACAAAATTAACAATTTAAAAGCAATCAACCAACCCAGAATTGAGGTTTCAAGGACATCCGTCACTGGACAAAGAATTACTGAATCTCGTGGTTGACCCTAAACAAATCGGAATCCCTGCATTCATATAGGAACCCTCTCTACTAGACAATCACCTAGCATTTAATCAAACACATGGCGCGTTCACTCATGCCATCGCATAGTGTTCACTTCAACCTGTATTGATTTTAAGTCCCTTGGGTTAATCAACCTAAATATTAAATATAACATTTAATCCCTTCCCCTAAATGATCAAAATATAGAAATCATAAACAAACCTCATGGACAAACATCATCCGCTCGGATTCAACGTACACAATTGTGTTGCTCAATTCGAGTAAAGCGGGAAGACAAACGGATTCAGTTCATGGAGAGCACGGGTCCTCTGGATTCAATAGCAGAAACCTCAACTCATGGGTTGATTGATTAGAAAGTTAGCCTACCATGGCTGGGAAAAAAACAGAAAACGAAAAGGAAAGAAAAAGAAGAAGAAGATGAACAGAAGAGAGAAAAGAAGAGAGGTGTAGATCTGAAATTTCTCAAAAATCAAAAGCTGCTGTTCATGTTGCCCTAATCTGCTATTTAAACCTAAAACTAAACCGGGTCAGGGCTCCAAAACTGGCCCAAATTACAAACATAACTAATGGCTTTGGTCCTAGGTAATTTGGACTCCTAATTACAAAGTTAAGCCCAATTAACTAAACATAGCTCCAGAATTTCGTGACTGATTTTGGCTCCAATTTTGACTGCCTTCTTGTCCGAATTTGGCCCTTCAAGCCTAATACCATTTGTAGCTCTTTGAGTTATCTACAAAACGAAACAAGAATGAGGGTAATCGGATACCTAGAACAAAAGTTATGATCAAAATACTGGAACAGTGTAAATCTGGAAAAAATAGCACGAAAATGAATTAAATCTAATTAAAAGCCAAAAGCCTAATTTAGACCAAAAATCATTATCTGTGGGCGAGCATCAGAGGGGTGGAATGGATCATAACAGATACCACATGGTCTACTTATCTGTGGAGTGGGAGAATGCACTATATGTGTCACTGCCAATTGCCTTACTATTGAGGTCAATTCGTCTAGTCTATTTTCCAGTCTTTGGTGGTCTGCACTGGACGCTACTGCTGGTTTCTGGGCACTGTGATATTGGACTGGGGGTGCTTGAATTGAGAACACCCCACTGCTGGTTGATCTAGTGCTGAATTGTTGGGAATTAGCTACCATGTTTGCTATCAATTCTCTGGCCGCAGCAGGTGTCTTATCAACTAAAGCTCCACCATTGGCTGCATCCACCATATTTCTGTCCATGGGTAACAAGCCTTCATAGAAGTATACTATCAGCAACTGATCAGATATCTGGTGGTGTGGACAGCTTGCACATAGCCTCTTGAACCTCTCCTAATATTCAAGCAAATTCTCTCCATTTGCTTGCCTTATGCCACATATCTCTTTTCTGATTGCAGTGGCTCTTGAGGCTGGGAAAAACTTCTCCAGAAATAATCTTTTCATGTCGTTCCAGCTTCCAATGGATGAGGGTTGAAGGTAGTACAGTCAGTCCTTAGCTCCTCCATCTAGAGAGAAAGGAAAAGCTCTCAATTTAATCTGCTCCTCATCAATTCCTTGTGGTTTCATTGTACTGCAAACCACATGGAACTCCTTCAAATGCTTATGTGGATCCTCACCTGCAAGACCATGAAACTTGGGAAGCAAATGGATAAGACCAGATTTAAGCTCAAAGTCAGCATCAAGATCAGGATATTGGATTCACAAAGGTTGATAGTTAACGTCAGGTGCAGCCAATTCCTTTAAAGTTCTATTATCCATGCTCTCAGAATTAATGAAACTACCACCAGAATAAGTAAAATCTATACTATTAGAAGAACTAGGAAAACTAACAGATGGAACAAAATCAGAATACTGAATATGCTGAATATGCTCAGACTCAGGATCAAGTTCAGCAACAATCCTATGACTTAGCCTAGAAGCCCTTCTAGCAACATGCAATGCAATGTTCTCTCTATTTCAGGATCAAAAGCAATCAGGTCATGTGCATTGCTACTACTCCTAGTCATACAGCATAAGGCATAACAGGCAAAAACACTAACAGCATTCAAAATATGTAAACTACACTAAGAAATTAGCCAAAATAAAATCAGAAACACTATCAAATGAATTTTAAAAATTATGGGACCACTACAGTAAAATTCTAAAATGTATTTTTGATTTTCTATAATTTTTTTTTTCGATTTTTAAAAATCACGAAAATAAAAAAAAATTGAAAAAGTGGTCTAAAACAATGGAATTTGGCAAGAAAACTCATACCAAATGAAGGAATTTCGAGATTTTGACCTCAGATTAACCCCGATGGGGTTAGTTTTGTTCAGGATGGTGGATAAACTTTGGATACCAAGCCTCAGCACCTAACTCCATAGGTTAGTCCAATTATGCGACACTTTCGACACTACTAAGCTATTCTACTCTACTCAAGTGTGGAAAAAAAAAAGCAAAATAAAACGCAGCTACTCTACTCTAATCTACTGTTAATATGCAATAATCGAGATCAAAAGAACAATGCAAAAAAATTTCCCAGCAACGGCGCCAAAATTTGACGTGAACTGTCGAACTCACTCAAATTAACTAGGCTTATAAAGAAATTTGTAATATAGGACAACCTGGATCGTCTCCCAAAGAATTTTGCATAGAACTAAATCACTCAATTAAAAACAAAACAATAAACAGGGGGGGTTTTAATTCGATTAAAATTAAAGCAAGAGAAAATTAAAGCAAGAGATAAAACGAAATTAACAATTTAAAAGCAATCAACCAACCCAGAATTGAGGTATCAAGGACATCCGTCACTGGACAAAGAATTACTGAATCTCGTGGTTGGCCCTAAACAAATCGGAATCCCTGCATTCATATAGGAACCCTCTCTACTAGACAATCACCTAGCATTTAATCAAACACATGGCGCGTTTACTCATGCCATCGCATAGTATTCACTTCAACCTGTTTTGATTTTAAGTCCCTTGGGTTAATCAACCTAAATATTAAATCTAACATTTAATCCCTTCCCCTGAATGATCAAAATACAGAAATCATAAACAAACCTCATCCGCTCGAATTCAACGTACACAATCGTGTTGCTCAATTCGAGTAAAGCGGGAAGACAAACGGATTCAGTTCATGGAGAGCACGGGTCCTCTGGATTCAAAAGCAGAAACCTCAACTCATGGGTTGATTGATTAGAAATTTAGCCTACCATGGCTGGGAAAAAACAGAAAACTAAAAGGAAAGAAAAAGAAGAACAAGATGAACAGAAGAGAGAAAAGAAGAGAGGTGTAGATCTGAAATTTCTCAAAAATCAAAAAGCTACTGTTCATGTTGCCCTAATCTGCTATTTAAACCTAAAACTAAACCAGGTCAGGCCTCCAAAACTGGCCCAAATTAAAAACATAACTAATGGCTTTGGTCCTAGGTCATTTGGACTCCTAATTACAAAGTTAAGCCCAATTAACTAAAACATAGCTCCAAAATTTCGTGACTGACTTTATCTCCAATTTTGACTGCCTTCTTGTCCGAATTTGGCCTTCAAGGATCTAATACCATTTGTAGCTCTTTGAGTTATCTGAAAAACTTAAAGAAGAATGAGGTTAATCGGATACCTAGAACAAAAGTTATGATCAAAATACTGGAACAGTGTAAATCTGGAAAAATAGCACCAAAATAAATTAAATCCAATTAAAAGCCCAAAGCCCAATTTAGACCAAAAATCATTAATTACACACTAAACAGCCCTAGAATCATTAATCAAATGCAACAATTAAGTGTGATAAAATTCAATTATCAGTGACCCCTACCTTAACATTTGAAACACTTAATGTTACGATTTAGAGATGTGGAAGGGTCGGATTTACCTTGAGAACCATGGCTGGTTGTTTCTTGTTTTAGCTCAGTTTTTGGTTTTGCAGCTAGCCTTTCTTCTTTCTTTACATAACTCAGTTTCTATGGAGAAGAACCCGAACTATGTACTACACGTGTACCACCCCTCCTCTTGAGCTGTTGCTCCACTTTGATGGCCATGTGCACCATGTTCTTCCAACTCCACGTAATGCTGCATCTCCACCTTATCATGAATTTCTCGATTTAAGCCATGCAAAAACCTTGCCATAGTAGCCTCTCGGTCTTCTTCTACATTAGCCCAAATCATAGCAATCTCGATCTCCAGATAATAATCCTCCACACTCCGGTTACCTTGTCTAAGGCTTTGCAGTTTTTGGTACAACTCCCGGTAGTAATGGCTAGGTACAAATTGTCTTCTCATCACTATTTTCATCTCTTCCCACGTCTCAAACCAGACACTTTTTATTCCACCGCCTGTTCAACACTAACTGATCCCACCAAACAATAGCATAATCAGAAAACTCAATGGCGGCAAGTTTTACCTTCTTCATCTTGGAGTGGTTGTGGCAATCAAACACCAACTCCACCTTCTTCTCCCATTCAAGATAGGCCTCCAGGTCATTCTTTCCTTGAAATGAAGGAATTTTATCTTAATACTGCCCAAATTGTTATCTTCCCAGTTCTTAGCTTCTCTAAACTGCCCATATCTCCTAGGACTACCCACTGAATTTCGATCTTCTTCTCCATCAAAAACCACGCCCATAATACTCATCGTCCTCATCCCTTACTTTCCTCGGTTGAACTCTTTCCCTCCTAAGCACATTAGGAACGTTTTGTGGCTGGCCATACATTCATTCTCTACCCTATCCAACCGTTCATGCACCTGCTCCAATTCACTTCTCATCATTCTTCTCACTTCTGCCACCATAGCCTCCATGAACAACTTCGAATCAGCCACTCCTTGAGCACCATCACCACTGTTATGAGACATTGTTGATCTGCAAAATGCAATGGACCTCACGACACTCCCTCATGTGTTTCACTCAAAGAATGATTCACTCATATTTCACTTAAAACAATTCGGCTTTTACCCTCTAATATGCTCACCACTCCTGTCTTTTTCCACTTGATATTTCTCTTTCAGTAAACTAATCAGACAATATCGAATCACTTGTAGCAATTCAAAAGTAAAAACACCAAGGACAACATAAATACAAAGAAACAACTACGGATAAGGTTTTCGGAAATACGAAAAAAAAAACTGACGAAAAATTTTGGTCTTGGAGGTAGGTTGATTTCTGGAATTAACGGACCCTAAATAGGTGAAAACAAACAAAATTCCTATTGTTGAGCCTTTTAACACTTTTTTTTTGCTTGTCAAGGATCCCTTCTCTTTTTTTTTTTTTTGAATATCACAAAACCAGACACGATACTATCAGAATTCACAAACAAGAATTAACTCAAAAAGGGAAACTTGCTGGAACAATTTAGCTAACCTAGCATTTTCAATGGACAAAAATTTGGCTAACCTAGGAATTATCAAGGAAATTGAGTAAAAAGCAATATTCGGAACAAGAACAACACAATCCGTCAACCTAGGTATCCCCTAAAGCTCACAGATTATTGAACCAGAACTCAAAGCACGATTTGAATCAAGGAAACTAACCAAAAGAAATATTAGGAACAAGAACAATAACACAATTGGTCATAAACTGTAACCCTAAGAACAAGACCTTCTTTTTTTTTTTAATCAATGGAACAAAACCATAATTCGGCAAACAAAAACCTTAGGCCAGAAATCAATGGAAAGACGAAAAAAAAAAGGATAGGCAAACCTGATTTATAACCAAAGCTCTGATTACCAAATGATGCGAACCTCGCCAAGAATAACGAGACCCGTTCAATGAACTAAGGTACCACGACCGTTCTACAATCAGATTTTTTGGATGGAAAACCTTGACCCGTTACCTATGCAAAGGTAAGAACCTTGGTATGTTGAAGACGCCACAAACGGTGGTGGAAATTCCTGTTTGATAAGTCGAATTGTGAACGTCACGGAATGATTCCAATAAGTTTAAAAAGTTCTTCAAAGAACCAAAGAAAAACTCTTAATTTTTGTGAATAATACTGAGCTGGGTTTTTCATTCATGTACGCCTTTAAAATAGGCTTATTACAATACCATCAGAATTAAACATGCCTAAAAGAAAAAAGAAAAGTTTACAAAAATATCTAATTACACCCTTAAAACAAATCAATCAGCCCTAACAAATAAAGGAAAGTTTATAAAAGGAAACTTGGCAATGAACCAAGCTCAAAACGCGTCCAAATTTAGCCCCCAAAACACGCAAAGTCGCTGTTGCAATTAAGTTAGGTTTTGGTCGGAATCTTCTAGAGTTTGAATCACATTGATGCTTCTTTGTTGAAAATGTGGGCCATGCTCAATGGGCCATAAATTTGATTAAGACCAGATTTCTTGAATCAGCCCGTTGAGTGCTTCCTTGAATTTCTTTGCCCGTGCTCTCGTAACTGGACCAACTGGAACTTGGACCGGATCCTTTAACGTCGTAACTTCATTTACATCAGTAACTTCATTTGCATCATAGATGTTAGAGGATATATTTTGCCCTTTTGTTCTAGGCCTTGAAGGAAGTTAGAACTAACACTTACCTTTGATGAAAGTTGACATATAGCAACAGTTACTAGTATATTCAGTAGAACCTATTGAGGACTTGACGTGAACTGTCGAACTCACTCAAATTAACCAGGCTTATAAAGAAATTTGTAATATAGGACAACCTGGATCGTCTCCCAAGGAATTTTGCATAGAACTAAATCACTCAATTAAAAACAAAACAATAAACAGGGGGAGTTTTAATTCGATTAAAATTAAAGCAAGAGAAAATTAAAGTAAGAGATAAAACGAAATTAACAATTTAAAAGCAATCAACCAACCCAGAATTGAGGTTTCAAGGACATCCGTCACTGGACAAAGAATTACTGAATCTCGTGGTTGACCCTAAACAAATCGGAATCCCTGCATTCATATAGGAACCCTCTCTACTAGACAATCACCTACCATTTAATCAAACTCTTGGCGTGTTCACCCATGCCATCGCACAGTGTTCACTTTAACCTGTTTTGATTTAAGTCCCTTGGGTTAATCAACCTAAATATTAAATCTAACATTTAATCCCTTCCCCTGGATGATCAAAATACAGAAATCATAAACAAACCTCATGGACAAACCTCATCCGCTCGGATTCAACGTACACAATGGTGTTGCTCAATTCGAGTAAAGGGGAATAAAAACGGATTCAGTTCATGGAGAGCACGGGTCCTCTGGATTCAACAGCAAAATCCTTAACTCATGGGTTGATTGAATGGAAAGTTAGCCTACCATGGCTGGGAAAAAAACATAAAACGAAAAGGAAAGAAAAGAAGAACAAGATGAACAAGATGAGAGAAAAGAGAAGAGGTGTAGATCTGAAATTTCTCCAAAATCAAAAGTTGTGTTCATGTTACCCTAATATGCTATTTAAACCTAAAACTAAACAGGGTCAGGACTCCAAAACTGGCCCAAATTAAAAAACAAACTAATGGCTTTGGTCCCATGTAATTTGGACTCCTAATTACAAAGTTAAGCCCAATTAACTAAACATAGCTCCAGAATTTCGTGACTGACTTTGGATCCAATTTTGACTGCCTTCTTGTCCGAATTTGGCCTTCAAGCCTCTAATACCATTTGTATCTCTTTGAGTTATCTGCAAAACGAAATAAGAATGAGGTTAATCGGATACCTATAACAAAAGTTATGATCAAAAATACTGGAACAGTATAAATCTGAAAAAATAGCACGAAAATGAATTAAATCCAATTAAAAGCCCAAAGCCCAATTTAGACCAAAAATCATTAATTACACACTAAACAGCCCTAAAATCATTAATCAAATGCAACATTAAGTGTGATAAAATTCAATTATCAAATGCTCCCACACTTATCCTTTTGCACTCCTGGGCAAAATTAAAAAACTCAAAACAAAACTAAAGAAATGATAAAACAAAAATAAAGACTAAAAGATAAACCTCTCCTTTCTAACAATTGTCAAGAATGCAAAACTTGAATAAAGAAACAAAAAATTTCAAAAGATCAACCAATCATGACAGAAATTTCTTCATCTCAAATTATAAAACATGGCAATCTCAATTGATAATGTTAATCACGCAACATGGCCTCTCAAGGTATGCTCTCAATCAATCTCTCAAGTGTGTAGGGTAGCAAGTGTATCACTCAAATTCCACTCAAGAAAATTGCCCTACCATAAGCTTGCTCAAATTCTACTTCTCCACTACTCAAAACACATGCATGCACAAATCAAGAGGACTTATTATTCATGGTTGTAATGGGGCTATGGTGAAGGCATGGACAAGTTGGAAATGAAAGGCTAAGCACCCAAGAAATTTAAAAGAGCATTAGTCTCAAGAAACACAAAGGTTTGCTCAAAACCAACTAAATGAAATGCACTTTTACAAACAAATCGCCTTTTTCAACAAAACTCTTTTCCTTCCCCAAAACTCATTATTACACAATTTTTCTCAAATTGACTTTTTTTTTTCATATATATACATTTTTTTCAGATTTTTTTTTCTTTTTTTTTCTTTTTTTTTGAGAAAAATTCCACAATTACTTACACAAGCACAATGACCAAAACTAATGCCAAATGACAATTAGCCATCGGATACCTCCTCCCACACTTAAACACAACACTAAGGTGAAACCAATGCTTAATAAATTTCCAAGTTGCGGAATAAAATAGTTTTATGCTTAGGCTTGTAATGTGGCTAAGACAAGGATGATACAAAAAGGCACGAAGGGGCTAACCAACGGGAATATAATGCAAGGGATGGCTATCTGGCCAAAAGTGGTAAATAAAGAAAGAAGGCCTCTATCATATTTATGCATGCCAGTGAAAAATGCAGTTTCAAAAGAAAAAGGACAAGTTGTAGAGAACAAAATCATGAGCAGAAGCACACAAGAAAGAAAGAATGGCAGAAATAAATTCCATTCACATAGGCCAAAATCTGAACAGGGTC